>CM029941.1:91411395-91426395 GCA_017639245.1 Myiopsitta monachus
TGTGTTCTATCAAGAACATGACTCATCAATGGACCAGCTATCTCCAGTCCTGTACTATGGACAAGCTATCTCCAGTTCTGTACTATGGACATCAGGAGCTAAGATAAGTCATTACAATAAATCAGTCATTCAGCCAGGTCCACCTCAAAGACAATATATTTCATATTTCTAGATTAAACAAGAAATTCAGAAGGAACTTCATAAAGAAATTTACAGTCTCCTCTGGACACTATGTTTGCTCTCAAAAGCAAATGTGTTTGCTTTATTTTCTCAAAAGGATTTTAAAAGATATCTTTCTCACTTTGACTTTAACAAAGACTTTGGCCTTAAATACTCATTTTGTATTTTTTCTTTCTTTGAAATAACTGCTGTCTGGGACTATCCCGCAAACCAGACCAACTTTATGAAGAAGAATCTAAACAAACCCCTTAATGCACTGAAAGCTCTAACACGAAACAGATGGCGATGCCATTACTAAAAGGCAGGTCCTTAAAATCTATCATCATTATAAAAAGCTTGGACATTGTTAAACCTGGGATGCTGTGTGCCCAGCTGGATTAATTAATACCCACTACTCATTGACCTTTCTCCAAGAATGTGGACAATCATTCCCCTAAAGACAGATGATTCTCTCACTTGCTTTACATTGGTGATGCATGCAAAGCCTTTTGTCGCACAGGGAGGAAATAAAACTAAAAAGTGTACCATCTCAGCTCATGAGATATTTTCTTTTACGTTAAAGAAAATTGCACAATGCATCCCAAAAACTGTGTGCCACTAAGATCTCAGAGCAAAATTCAGAACACCAGCTCATCAGTTGCATCAAGTCATTCAATAACATACCAGATTCTTCACAGACATACATGCATGCAGCTCTGCTGGCTTTATCAAAATTCACTGAGGTACTCTTTAGTGCAAATTGTGAACAGTGTTTTACAAAACGTGCAACTGTTCACATACTTTGTGTTCCTGTTATGCTCAAAAACTCTTGCACAGTTTACTGTATTTGTTTTGTTAGATGCAAAATAATCTGTGTTGAACTTTTTATCACATGGAGCCTTTACAGTGCTGTTTTTCAGTAAGCTGTGGTCATTATCTAGCAGTACACACTGAAGGGTGAAAAAGGAACCTGTCGAACTCGAACTGCAGGAGACATGTAAACTGTGTTTAGACCATGACACCAAGACTAATTTGCACTATCCTGTAATAAGTACATGAGAACTTTAATGACCACGAGTGGTCAAAATCCCAGTGTCATGTCTTATCCAACTGAATACTGACAGCTCCAACAAAGCCTGGACAATCCACACCATGCCAGTGAACTCAATATTGACTCTGAAGGCAGAGTACTGCATACTAAAAGAGGACAGGAAAAGCTGTTTTCTTCTGCTGCCTTTCCTAAACAGTGATTTATTTCCTATGACTTTTAACCTGAAGTAACAGGCTAAACAGATAAGCTATGAACAAAGGCATTGAGCCAGAGCATGTTTAATTTTAAGTACCATAATAGCCACATTGAACTCAAAAGAGTGGTTATGGTAGAACACACATAAATCATAGAACCATAGAATAGTTAAAGTTGGAAAGGAACTAAGATCATCTAGTTCCAACTGCCCTGCCATGGGCAGGGACACCACATTCTAAACTAAGTCGACCATAGCTCTGTCTAACCCAGCCTTGAACACTGCCAGTGATGGAGCATTCACAACTTCTTTCAGCAACCTCTTCAGGTGCCTCACCACCCTCACAGTAAAGAAGTTCTTCCATGTATCTAACCTGAACATCCCCTGATTAAGTTTAAGCTCATTACCCCTTGTAATATCACTACAGTCCCCAATGGAGAGTCCCTCTCCCTGATGGAGACCATCTTTGTGGGCCCCCCTTCAGATACTGGAAGGCTGCTATGAGGTCTCCACGCAGCCTTCTCTTCTCCAGGCTCAACAGACCCAACTTTCTAAGCCTGTCTTCATATGGGAGGTGCTCCAGTCCCCTGATCATCCCCATGGCCTCCTCTGAACTTGCTCCAACAGCTCCATGTCCTTCTTATGCTGGCAGCACCATAACTGCACACAATACTCCAAGTAAGGTCCCACAAGAGCAGAGTAAAGGGGTAGGATCATCTCCTTCAACCTGCTAGTCATGCTTCTTTTGATGCAGCCCAGGATACAGTTGGCTTTCTGGGCTGCAAGCGCACACTGAAGCTGGCTCATGTTCATTTTCTCATCAACCAACTCCCCCAAGTCCTTCTCCACAGGGCTGCTCTAAGTCACTCCTATGCCCAACATGTAGCTGTGCCTAGCCCAGGTGTAGGACCTTGCACTCGACTTGGTTGAACTTCATGAAGTTGGCATGTGCCCACCTCACAAGCATGTCAAGGTCCCTCTGGATGGCATTGCTTCCCTCCAGCGTATCAACCGAACCACACAGCTTGGTGTCATCGGCAAACTTGCTGAGGGTTCACTCAATCCCACTGTCCATATCACTACAAAGATGTTGAACAACACCAGCCCCAACACCAATCCCTAAGGGACACCACTTGTTACCTTTTCCAGTTGGACATTGAGCCATTGACTGCAGCTCTCTGAATGTGGCCATCCAGGCAATTCTTTATCCACCGAGTGGCCCATCTATCGAATTGATGCCTTTCCAGTTTAGAGACAAGGATGTCATGTGGGACAGCGTCAAATGCTTGGCACAAGTCCAGGTAGACAACGTCAATTGCTCTGCCCGTATCTACCAGTTCTGTAGCCCTGTCATAGAAGGCCACCAAATTGGTCAGGTAGGATTTCCCCTTACTGAGGCCATGTTGAAGCACTTGCCTGTCAACAGCACCATGTAATGACCAACTAAGACAGGGCAGAGGAAGAAGGTGGCAGGTCTTTTGAAGACTTATGAAGATAATGCTCATATGCTGTAACTGAATCTCATTTGGTAGCTGTTCACAAGAATAAAGGTAGAAGATATATATTCCATATATTTATTTATAGAATATTAAGATATAGACATGAAAGTCAGATCAAAAAGGCTGACAATAATCAAGACAGATGGCTGGCTCCTACTTTTTTGCCAAGATATGGCTTCCTCTCTTCAATTATGACTAGATTGTGAAGTTCTGATTATATATTGATGTGAAATTCCTATATCCAATCACATAACAAAAACTATGCCACTAATAAGCAAATATTATGTTAAAATGAATACAAACTATTCTTGTTAGAAAAATAGAAAACTGTATTTTCTGAAATGAAAAAGTAAGTCAGAGCAGTAGATTGGGAGTGTGTATTCCTATATATGCATAATATCTGTGCTACACACTCAGACATGTATTTAAAAAGGACAAATTATGATAGAAATAAAAACAGATTGTAATTAAAAAAAAATTTAAAAAATTGCAAAGAAAAAATGCAAACAGAAACATCATGCAGTTTCGGTAATAAATTGGAAATTAAATGACGTAAAAGAAATAATAAAATTCCTTGGGCTGTCACTAATTCCACTGGCAGCCACTCTGTCTGTTAACCATGTAGAAGTCTAGATAGCAGGTACTATTTTCTTTTCTTCATGTTATATAGCAGCAGAAACTATAGAAGTCCTCAAAATGGACCTAATCCTTCTCTCACAGTCAAATTATTTTGTATCTCTAGCAGAAACATATTTAGGCAACAATAAGGCAGTTTTGAAAATCTGTAATGAAACATACAACTGCAACACTGCCATCGTTTCATAGAATCATAGAATAGTTAGGGTTGGAAAGAACCTTAAGATCATCTACTTCCAACCCCCCTGACATGGGCAGGGACACCTAATACTACCATGCCACCCAAGGCTCTCTCCAACCCGGCCTTGAACATCGCCAGCAATGGAGCATTCACAACTTCCCTAGGCAACCCATTCCAGTGCCTCACCACCCTCACAGTAAAGCACTTCCTCCTTATAGCCAATCTAAGCTGCCCGTTTAAGTTTGAACCCATTACCCCTTGTCCTATCACTACAGTCCCTTACAAAGAGTCCCTCCCCAGCATCCCTATAGGCCCCTTCAGAAGCTGCTATGAGGTCTCCACGCAGCCTTCTCTTCTCCAGGCTCAACAGACCCAACTTTCTCAGCTTATCTATCTTCATACAGGAGGTACTTCAGTCCCCTGATCAACCTTGTGGCCTCCTCTGGACTTGTTCCAACAGTTCCATGTCCTTTTGATGTTGAGGACACCAGAACTGCACACAGTACTCCAAGTGAGGTCTCATGAGAGCAGAGTAGAGGGGCAGGATCACCTCCTTTGACCTGCTGGTCACACTGTTTTTGATGCAGCCCGGGACACAGTTGCCTTTCTGGGCTGCAAGCACACACTGATGGCTCATGTTCATATTCTCATCAACCAACACCCCCAAGTCCTTCTCCACAGCACTGCTCTGAATCTCTTCTCTGCCCAACCTGGAGCTGTGCCTGGGATTGCTCCGGCCCAGGCGTAGGACCTTGCAGTTGCCATGGTTAAACTTCATCAGGTTGGCATCAGCCCACCTCACAAGCATGTCAAGGTCCCTCTGCATGGCATTCCTTCCCTCCAGTGTATCAACCGAACCACGCAACTTGGTGCCATTGGCAAACTTGCTGAGAGTGCACTCAATCCCACTGTCCATGTCACTGACAAAGGTGTTAAACAAGACCGGTCCCAACACCGATCCCTGAGGGACACCACTTGGTACTGGTCTCCAGCTGGACATTGAGCCATGGAGCACAACTATTTGCGTGTGGCCATCCAGCCAGTTCTTTATCCACTGAGTGGTCCATCTACCAAATTGATGTCTCTCCAACTTAGAGACAAGGATGTCATGTGAGACATGTAAAACACTTTGCAGAGGTCCAGGTAGATGACATCATCTGGTGTACCCCTGTCCATCAGTTCCATAGCCCCATCATAGAAGGCCACCAGATTGGTCAGGCAGGATTTATCCTTAATGAAGCCATGCTCACACAGTTCGTTCACTCACTCACTCCTCTCTCTTTCTTCCCCCAGTCCTAGGGGGATGGGGAGGAGAATCGAAGAATGCAACTCCCACAGGTTGAGATAAGAACAGTTTAGTAACTAAGACATAACACAAACCACTCTTGCTACCACCAATAATAATAATGACAAGGCAAATACAAGGAAACAATACAATCGCTCCCACCCAGCCTGACCAAGTAGTGCACCCCCACCTTCCGGGTTCCTGCCCTCAGTTTTTACATCCTGGGCATGACATGCTGTGGCATGGAATACCTCTTTGGTCAATTTGGTCGGGTGTCCTGTCTTTGCTTCCTCCCGGCTTCCCCTCCTCCCCGGCAGAGCATGAAACTCAGAACGTCCTTGGTCAGAGCAAAACATTCTAAGTCGTAACTATAAACATTGGTGTTATAGCGCTGTTCCGAGGCCAAAAGTCAAAAACACAGCACTGCACCAGCTACTAAGAAGGAGAAAAATCACTGCTGCTGCTGAACCCATGACAAACCTAAATAAATGACTTTTGTGTAGGAGACACTACAGAGAGCTGAAAGGTGGAAGTTTTTCTGAATCTAAGTCACAAAAATTACTAGAAGATATAAGTATATAGTTAGCATTTATTCTTTCTGTGTATATTTTGTCCTGTATTGTATTAGGAAAGCAAGTGATAGGATTTTTTAATTCTGTGTTACACTGCCCTTCTAAATACATTCTTCATATTCGATTGCACCATCTGGTTGGCAATTTGCCTATACGTCCTTCCCGCTTTCTCAGAAACTAAGTGTGGATGTGTTTAGGAAAGAAATGGGAGACATTGCCACTCAAAGATTTCCCTGCCTACACCATTTTAATTCTGCTTCCATTCTTGTTCCTTTTCTTCAGTTCTGCCATCATATTTCTTATTTCAGAGCATCCCTCATTACTGGGTTACTTTCAGTAGCAATGATATCTGATGTGTAAGTACCAGGTAGTCTTTAAAGATATGTTTCTCTGTATTTCCTCCACAAATGAAGGATTTTTTGGTTGGTTTATGTTTATGTAAGGTGCATTGCACCACTGTATTTTAATACATGTTGGTGCATCCAGACACCTGCTCCTTCCCCTCTCTTTCTCTCTCTTTTTAACTACTTGTGTTTCATAATAAGCTGTCCTGGGTTCAGCCTTAGCAGCCATTTTTCTCTTTCTTGGTAGCTGATGCACTGTTGTGGTTTTGATTCTCAGCCTGAGAACAATGCTGATAACACTGATGTTTTTAGTTGCTGCTCAGTAATGTTTACACTGACCAAGGACTTTCTGAGTCTCATGCTCTGCCAGGAAGGAGGGGAAGACGGGAGGAAGCAGAGACAGAATACCTGACCCAAACTAACCAAAGAGGTATTCCAACACCACAGCACGTCATGCCCACTATATAAACTGGGGGCAGTTACCTGGAAGGTTAGATAGCTGCTCGGGTCGGGCTGGGTATCAGTCTGTGGGTGGTGAGCGGTTGTATTCATTTCCCTTGTTATTTCCCTTATTATCATTATTGTTGGTGGTAGCAGTAGTGGTTTGTGTTATACCTTAGTTACTGGACTGTTCTTATCTCAACCAGTGGGAGTTACATGCTTTTGATTCTCCCCATCCCTCCAGGAGCGGGGGGAGCTAGGGAGGGAGTGTGAGAGCGGTTGCGTGGTTCTGAGTTATGGCTGGGCTTAAACCACAACATATAGCCCATGTTTTAGGAACTTATTTTCTGCACATTTTTCATTTTATATATTATTATAAGGTCCTGTGACAGAAACACTAGCTATGAAATATAAGGACAACATACTGATAATGTGCCCAGGCATTTCATTTTTATATCTATTTATATCATAAAAAAAGGTATCAGCAAAATAGTGGCACCACTCCACTACAGCATTCCCTTTAACCACAAGCCAGCCATGAGACATTGTGAGAGATGGGGCACCATTTCACGGTTCCTAACAGTGCCCGTCAGTGGCAGAGGAATTTGTACAATGTAGGACCTCACACTATGGCTACATGTATATGATGTGAACCTTGCTTACAGTTCACAGCCCTGCCTCCAGCAGACCTGGGGAGAGAGCAGGTAATATTTTCCTTGTCTTAGGCTTGCCATATTAGAGGCAATAACATTTTCCAAACATATCAAAAATGAATAGGAGATATCCAGTAAACATAATTAGGAGCATGAAAAGTACAGTGTGTATGTATTTTTTTTCCGTGTGGTTCATATATGGGCAATAAAGGCAAATAACCTTTTTCTTCCAGCAGAGGCCAAGAGCACTGTAGCACTTCCTTCTCAGAAGCCACAGATACTAGAGAACACTGCTGATGAATATATTTATGAAGATCTAGATGCACAAAATTTGCTGAAATATCTGTTTTCTTACCCAATAACTGCACTTCTGAAAGACTTCTCCAGACTATCAAGAAGCTGTTTAAAAGCTTAAGGTTAAATCCAAAAGGAGACATAAGACGGGAGACAAGCACTATACAAAAAATCATATTCTTCAGTATCTCTGTTCAGTTAGCACCTAATCCCAAAGTTTACGGGCTATGACTACCAATATCATAGCCATCAATGCTTCTTTCACAGAGAGCTCCTTATGTACCTAAAGGTTTCCTTTTGGAGATACCTACAAGCACTCACTCTTCACAGTGTTGATAAAGTCAATGTTCAGGTCAGACCATATCCCCCACTGGATCCACAAGTACTCGTCTGCCTAGCACATTGCCTACGACAGATGGTCATCATCTGCCTATTCAGGTTCCTTACAAAATACAGAGTTGGACAACAGGATGCTAGTGTACCATTGTGTTTTAAGCTCCTACAAAAGATATCTGAGGTATCCCTACCTTAGTGACTACCTAGTACTAACTGTTCTTTTGATCAACTGTTGATCAACACACACCATCCTTCTGCCTGTGTCCTCCATTTCTTTCCATCTTCTCTTCAAGAGTTGCAATAAAAATTACAACCCACAAGTCATAAATAGAACTTATTCATTCTGTTTAGATAACTGGAAGAACATGGTGCTCTGTGTGCAGTACAATTTGTGAAGCTGGCTTCAGTATGGGTAAGGAAACTCCTGAGACATACACCTCGGCAAAGCTAGCTTTTTTTCCTGTTCCTTGCAAATGTTTCCTTTGACCTCAACTTTACATACAGTACTTTTACATCTCTGCACATCTCCAAATCTTCCTGCTCTTCAAACTCTGCCAGTATTCTCACTGCTGCCTCAGAGGCAGCCTTTTCTCATTTCTGAGCTATTTGTAAGTTAACTGGGTGCCACAATGTTTGCCAAGTATTTTTCAAAATGGCTTTGTTATCCTGACATAAATAATCGTTACAATTGGCATTTTTTAATGGAAAATGTCCCTGGTTTTCCATTAAAAGACTTTGGTTATGCCAAAACAGTGCAACTGGCAACAACCGATAATGCTGCTGCCAGTACTGTCACAACTGTTTTGTACAGTTATGCCTGTGAAAGCTCTTGCAACGCTGAAAGAACGTCAGTATTTTAAGCAGAATGCAATGTATATATTTATGTATAAGGAGATTATAAAGTAGAAAACCTTTAAAAACATTCTGAGTGCAAAACAAGTTTTCAGTGTTAAAAACACAAGTATTTACCATAGTTAAGTTACCCGTAATGTCTTAAGTAGAACCATTATTCTGCATTCCAGCCATTGAGACATACTGCATTATCCAATATGCCAGAGCCCTGTAACTGTTAGTAAATGATGACTTTTTAATGGGAAACTCTGTACGTGTTAAAAATATGATACTCTTCCTAATCCTATGTAACTAAAGATAACTTATGCAGATCATGAAGATTTAGAAACCACTGAAAAACAGATGTGCCAAGCAACCCACTAAAAGCAAGAATATATTGAATTTATTTATTAATTTATACAGTGCCCATCTCAAAGCTGAGTCTGGAATCCTGTACAGAATAAACAAAAATTAAACTAAACTGGGCTCAGAGCCAAGAGAAATCAGCTGTACCAACAAAAGGGGAGGGGGGTGTGTGTGTGAAAAAAAACTATTCCAAAAAGATATATGCATGTCTCCAGACACTGTGCTATTTAAGTGGACACATCACAATATCAATACTGGAAGTAACAGAATTACAATTTACAACAAGGTTAGAAATATTCGAGGGGGGAAAAAAGACAGTAATTATGACAGACTTAATTTGCAACTATTGAAAGCTACAGCACAGGGTCGATTACAGTGGAGGTAATACAATGTGAATTTTGAGTGAAGATTGATTTTGTCTATGCAGTCACAAAACATCCATAAGATTTCAGCTCTTGATTTGATCATATTGTATTTTATCCTTTGTTTGTAATATGTAAACAATAGGAAAACATTGCAAATACTGTGCAAGGGCTTTCTGGTGGGTATTCCCCTAAATATATGGACTCTTATTCTATCAATGTCCTCCTTCCCATATATTATTAATAGCATATCAGGGTTTTTAGTCCTTTTTAAAATTTCGATGACTTAGATGAATAATGATGAGGTATCTGCCTAAATACAGAGCTGCTACGAATAAATGACTCTGAGATCTACAGAGAGAGACCAAAGAAACAGCATGTTTTATTTCCAAAAGGCACAAGGACCAAGCCACACAAGTAAAATTACTTTTGGCTGCATATACTCTCCTGATTTTGTCTCTTTTTTCATTACTATGTTACTTTATCCATATCAATGGGGTGAGCTTTGCAACCATTTTCTTCCCGATATTCTCTCTCCCAGGACAGTCCTGTTTGTGACACACAGAATTCTACATGTTTATTCACTGAAGACATTTTCAGTAATTCCCCTGCTCTCCAAATCACCTACTCATTTTTTCAGAATCTCTGACCAAACAATCCTCTCCTTATAAAAGTAATGAAAACGTTGGCAACAGGTTCAGGAACAAGATTTCAAAGTCCAATTTAATACCTAACTTCCAATCACAGACAACTGCAAGACTTTTTCTTAATCTCTTAGCAGTTTTAAACTATTTATATATAGGTGAAGTTTTACTGAATGTGAGTAGGATAATAATACTACCAAAAGTATCAATGCTACTGATGCTGAGCCCTGGAGAATATGTAAGCACAGCTGAGGCATGAATACATGCTACAAATAGTTGCAAGGGATGGATAGCAATCAATAATGTGTAGGCCTAATTCAATTAATTCGTTTTGCAGGGCATATTATATTAATACACTGAGAAAAACTGTTCTGAAAAAAAAAAGCTTAAAATGTGTAATGTTTAAAAGATTGTTTTCAATGTCTTTCCACTTCATTTAGGATTTTGAAAAATGCTAGCTAAGTTCTGTGACAATATAACTAGTTTAATTATTCTCTTACAAATATAAGAGGAATGCGCTATTCCAGTTTTCTTCTTAATAAAATACATTTATTGTTATAAAAATATATTTCAAGTTAGTAGATTGAGTCAAAATCCTTGACACAATTGCACAAAGCCCTCACAATTAACATTGTCTGTTTTAAAATACTGATATATATCTCGATATCTAAATACTTATTTTAAACATGAAGTTTTCTTCCTTAATTACATATTACATTTCCAGGGGAGGGAGCTTCCCCTCATGCTTCTCCAGGTGGATATCTGCATATCCAGGAGTGTTAAGAAATGTACATAAGAATGCAAAAACCATTTTTCCATGGAAAGTTTAGCAGAACATCTTTTAACTCCTATAATTCAAAAACATTTTCCCTTTCATTATAATACAGATCTCTTACTGATTTATATCAAAGTTGAATCCCTGAATCAGTTTTATCAGAGATAAAGCTGTTCATAGTTCTAATTATAACACACAGTTTTTATCTGCCTTTTACTTTAAGTAACTACAATAGATTAGGATACGATTTTCTTTCCTGGGTGTTTGCCTCCAGATGATTACTATTATCTGAAAGGTTCAGCCAAACCAGTCCATTTCAAAAACATGGTGAAGAGAATACAGGATGTTTTGCCAGAGTCAACAAATGCTGGCAACTCATTCCTTTAAATGTTTTCGTGCTCCCAAACTTAGAATAATAGAATCATAGAATAGTTAGGGTCAGAAAGGACCTTAAGATCATCTACTTCCAACCCTGCTGACATGGGCAGGGACGCCTCACACTAAACCATGACACCCAAGGCTCGCTCCAACCCGGCCTTGAACACTGCCAGCAATGGAGCATTCACAAGTTCCCCAGGCAACCCATTCCAGCGCCTCACCACCCTAACAGTAAAGAATTTCTTCCTTATATCCAATCTAAACTTCCCCTGTTTAAGTTTGAACCTCTTACCCCTTGTCCAGTCACTACATTCCCTAATGAAGAGTCCATCCCAGAATCCTTATAGGTCCTCTCCAGATACTGGAAGGCTGCTCTGAGGTCTCCACACAGCCTTCTCTTCTCCAGGCTGAACAGAAACTTGAGGGAAAAGGTATGAAAAACAGAGGCAGGGAGGAAAGCTGAAATTATAAAGGAAGGAAAGAAATGAAATAAAGGATCTGAAGGACAACCCGCTTAATAAATTAAATCAGACAAGTCCAAAACTGGAGATGATAAAAAAAAAAAAAAATTACTAAACCAATTCTCCAATACTTTGTAACAATTTAAAGACCTATAGTACAGAACTCCAGCAATGCTCTCACAGAATCATGGGATCACCCAGGTTGGAAGGGACCATGGCTGGCCTCCAGTCCAATCTCTTGCTCTATGCAGAGTCAACCCAGAATTCAGATCAAATTTATTAGTGTTTTGTCCACTTGGATCTTGAAAACCTCCAATACCCGGAGAGTAAACAATCTCTCTCAACCTCTGTCCTAAAGCTTCTTAGGAATTTATATTATATTATATTTACATTACCTTCTTAGTGAATTTATACTTTTTAGCCAGGCAGATCCTCCCCAGTCCCAAACTGTGCATTACCTTTGTCATGCTACTGTCAGTATGTTCTTGGTCATCTCTTCTCTTGGAAGATTTGGGAACAATGTCAAGATCAGACAAGCTGCTGTGGAGAAAATAAGAACATTAAAACTGGATTACTACAGAGACTAAAGTAGGAATTAGATGAGATAAAGTACAGTGAAGCCACTGTGGTCAACAGCTAGGATGTAAACAGAGTGAATGAGTGTGGAAATTGGGACTAATTCTGTAACTTATACATTCCAGAAGCTTTGGGCTACACAGGTACTTTTGACTACATATATAGGCAAATAGTCTGAGCACAGTGTCTCATCCCGGGCAAAGAAAAAACATAGAAACTCTGGATTTAATTGAATGTGTGCCACAGCTTCTTATATTAAAAACCAGAGATACCAGCAGTCACTCATTTCACAGAAATACTGTGATAAATTCTGATTTGTGATGCATGATGAGTTCCAAGGAAAAGCTCACAAAGAATTAGTGTCTTGAAAGCAAAATGTAAATAGTGCACAGTAAATATGTCCTGAGATCACACCTTAACCAAGGAAGGCAAAAAGAATTAATAACTTCTCACTCAACAGTATTTTTTTCTGTATGCTAAAGGAGGTTTGGTCCCACAAAAACACAGCGTTCTCATTATGTTGTTATCATTGTGCCACTGTGCATACAGACATGGGAGGTGAATTAAGGCTAATAATTAATTCCTACCTTATTTAGGTATGAACTAACTGTGGAGTTACTAACTTTGAAACTTTAAGGTGTTCTTTTAATGCAGTTTTCTGTACATAATAATAAAGCATGTACCTATTTAACTGATTTTGATGCAAGAGAAGAACTGATAATTTAGAAGCACAGTGCCATGAAAAGCCAAAAGCATGGAAGCTGCGATGACTGGTGCGGTAGTTACCATATTTTACAGGCCTGAATTACTATTTATTAACATGAATTTCCCAATGCACAACCACTTTTTCTTCAGGCACCTTCTATTGTGCAAGTAGCTCAAAGCTGTTTTCATATGGAGCCTGTTCAAAATCTCATTACAGAAAATGGGAACAGTTCCACTGATGTGGGTTGAAATCAATGGGTTTTGCAAGAACGTCCATATTTCTGAATGCATAAGCTACAACTCAGCTAAGTACTTATGTATGTGAATGCTAATTGCATACTAAAGTCCTTTTGATATCAATGGGATTACCAATGTTCTTGAAATTAATCATACACACACCTATAATTCAAAGTAAGAGATAGGCCTAAGCTTAGGGAAAAGAAAGGACAGGAAAGTCCAGGCCTATGATAAGCAATGGATATGTTATTATCTCACAGGCAGTGCAAAAAGGAGGAGACATAAGGGTATTAGTAAATGATCATGGAAATAGTTCAAGAACACATATTCAAGATGCACGTAAATCCTATAGAAAGCTTTTCATTCTCTTTCTACCCTAAGGGTTCAGCAAGAATCTGCTTCTGGAAATTGCAGCTTACTGGCAGATGGGAATCTTGCCTTTTAGTTAATATATTCAATATATCGAGAACAACTCAGTACCAGATTATGCTCCTGAATGAAGTTGAAAGCAGTGGAATATAGGATTTGAAATTTGTCTATGGCTTGTTTGGTACAGAGGAATAGTGCACCATGTAGAATCATAGAATCATAGAATAGTTAGGGATGGAAAGAACCTTAAGATCATCTACTTCCAACCCCCCTGACATGGGCAGGGACACCTCACACTAAATCATGACACCCAAGGATCTCTCCAACCCGGCCCTGAACATCGCCAGCAATGGAGCATTCACAGCTTCCCTGGGCAACCCATTCCAGTGCCTCACCACCCTCACAGTAAAGAAATTCTTCCTCATAACCAATCTGAACTTCCCCTGTTTAAGTTTGAACCTGTTACCCCTTGTCCTATCACTACAGTCCCTCATGAAGAGTCCCTCCCCAGCATCCCTATAGGGCCCCTTCAGGTACTGGAAGGCTGCTATGAGGTCTCCACACAGCCTTCTCTTCTCCAGGCTGAACAAACCCAACTTTCTGAGCCTGTCTTCATACGGGAGGTACTTCAGTCCCCTGATCATCCTCATGGCTCTCCTCTGGACTTGTTCCAACAGTTCCATGTCCTTTTGATGTTGAGGACACCAGAACTGCGCACAATACTCCAAGTGAGGTCTCATGAGAGCAGATTAGAGGGGCAGGATCACCTCCTTTGACCTGCTGGTCACACTGTTTTTGATGCAGCCCGGGACACAGTTGCCTTTCTGGGCTGGGAGTGCACACTGAAGCCGGCTCATGCTCATTTTTTCATCAACCAACACCCCCAAGTCCTTCTCCACAGCGCTGCTCTGAATCTCTTCTCTGCCCAACCTGGAGCTGTTCCTGAGATTGCTCCGGCCCAGCTGTAGGACCTTGCAGTTGCCATGGTTAAACTTCATCAGGTTGGTATCAGCCCACCTCACAAGCATGTCAAGGTCCCTCTGCATGGCATTCCTGCTCTCCAGCATGTCAATCAAACCACGCAGCTTGGTGTCATTGGCAAACTTGCTGAGGGCGCACTCAATCCCACTGTCCATGTCACCAACAAAGTTGTTAAACAAGCCCGATCCCAACACCGATCCCTGAGGGACACCACTCATTACTGGTCTCCAGCTGGACATTGAGCCATTGAGTACAACTCTTTGCGTGTGGCCATCCAGCCAGTTCTTTATCCACTGAGTGGTCTACCTATCAAATTGATGTCTCTCCAACTTAGAGACAAGGATGTCATGTGAGACACTGTAAAACACTTTGCAGAGGTCCAGGTAGATGACATCATCTGCTCTACCCCTGTCCCTGAGTTCCATAGCCTGTCATGGGTTCAGCAGCAGCAGTCATTTTTCTCTTTCTTGGTAGCTGGTGCAGCACTGTGTTTTTGATTTTGGGCCTTGGAACTGCGCTGATAACACCAGTGTTTTCAGTTACTGCTTGGCAATGTTTTGGTTTGATCAAGGACTTTTCTGAGCCTCATGCTATGCCAGGGAGGAGGGGAGCTGGGAGGAGGCAGAGACAGGACACCTGACCCAAACTGACCAAAGAGGTTATTCCATACT
>CM029941.1:91431395-91583895 GCA_017639245.1 Myiopsitta monachus
TTTCTGTGAAGGCATAAATGATGACAGGAAGATATTCTAAGGGTAAAGTCATACAAAACCAACTACTGCACCATTTCAAGGAAATTTACATTTGAACCTTATTGATAAGAAGAAATAGTGAATTTCTTCTGTGTTTACAGAGGGGGTTTAGCTGTTTTTACAGCTTGGGGTTTGATACTGTATTTATCCACACACAGTGGAAAAACCTATCACACAGTGTTCTACCAGGAGCAATTTAACATCATCAGTGGAACTCACAATACTTCATATTGCATATAAAATAATAATTGACTGCTGAATTATGATAGTATTTTTAGATTTGTGAGCAAAGACATTAAGCTCTAAGTTGTAAAGCTGTGATTTCTTTTGTCTAACAGAGAATAATGCCCTATCACAACCCATAACATTATACATATAATAAAGAGACATGTGCAAGCATTCACACTCACAATCCATGTGCATGAAGAAATCTACAAGTTTAGCACGTCTTTAATATAATGAACATCTTGGTATAATTTGTTAGGTTGGCTTTTAAAATAGAGATATATCTATTGACAGTTACTACATACTATTATCTGAGATGCCCCAGGATTTTTACATGCTGATATTCATCCGTTATTTTTCAATCAGCAATGCTATAATATCATACTTATCGATCCTTATTTTCATTGTTGATAAGTTATTAATATTGTATTAATGTTATTTAAAACATTAATTTATATAAACCTCAAATAAATGTAAATTAATAGAATTACACTTATCTGAAATTTTTCTTTCTAAGTTACAATTGATACATTTTTTTTTTAAAGGAAACCATTGCTATTACTACTAAAACTTTTTTGTTTTCATTTCTTTCACAATAATTTTCTTTCTGAATTCACATCTTCTACTAATCTTCACTGGCAAGTAAATGTATTTTAATAATACTTTATTTCCAAGTATTAATACTGTTTTTTTTTTTTTTAAATTGCCTTCTAATTCTGTAACTTTAAGTGAAAAGTCTTTCAGATTAGCTGACGAAAATAGCAACCTTTTACTAGATTAACCCATTTCTTTGGAACCTTACAAACTAGTGATATATACTTCTTGAGAAATAAAATGCATTTACATGAATAAGGCTTGCTATGCAAACTGACTGTTCACAGGGCTTAATCCTGCCTCCATTAAAACTGACAGAAGTTATTCGTCAGCTTCAATGTCACCATGATATTGGATCACTAACAGAAGCTTTGTAACGGAAAAAAACCTTTGAAATATGTTTGAGTATAAAAATATTTTAAATCCAAGTCAAAACTTTCTATGAAATCTCTGTGATGCTTTATATTGACAAAATCACACTCTGCGCTGCTAAGAACAGCCTGATCGTGTGAGGCAGTAAATGTGATGCTTTTTAACAACACATTTGCAGTTATTACTATAAAATTGTAATTAGATAGTAAATTACAATGTTAATATTCACTTTGAACAAATAAGTGTTTGTAGTTGTAGAACTGGGCATCGTTATGATAGCACAGGGACCTATTCACCAAGTAAGACATAGACTTTCTTCATAAAAGTTACTCTATTCTGTAGTTTCTTCTTATGATCTTGCATGAAATGCTAGGGGATTTTTATGCATTACTTGCTGAAGTCATCTTCACCAACATCAAAATCTATATTTCCTTTTGGGAAAGTGCCAGAATAAGCATTTTTCTTATCTAGTTCCACTATTCAAAGATATAAAAGAATCATTTCTCCCTGTACAGAAAAAAAGGATTATGTAAATTAAATGACAAATTTAAACTCTGATCACTTGTACAAGAACTTGAACATTTCTTCCTCCAACAGAAAAAATAAAATTTAAGAATGTTTGCAAAATATACTAAAATACACTAATAATGTGTACTATACCTGAAATTACACATATAACATATATGCTATATACAATAACAATATAATACTGTAATATTATACTTGTATATAATAAAATGTATTACATCTTGAATACCAGTAACATTATAAAATAACAAATCCTTGCTTCATTTCAGTTATTTTTATGGAGTTTTCCCCTTACCTTTTCCCCTTTCTAGGAACAGTTCATTCTGCAATTGTGGAAATTATATTGGAACTTGGACAACGCTTTTCCTTGTTTGAATACAAAGAAAGATTGAAAATACCTTTTATTATGTCTAATCATTTGCATAAAGTACTTTTCATATCTACTATTTATTAAAGTTGAAATTTGGGGTTAGAAAAGTGTCTCTGAAAACATGCGCTGTTCAGTGATGAACTTTTGCAAATTATATTGTGGGCATGTAAAATACTGTTTTGACTGTGATCCAGTGATGGCCAGAAGACAGGCTCCATTACACACAGAGCTAGCTAGGTCTGAAGTAGGCATGTACAATGATGTCTCATCCTATGGTTGTAATATCTTGTTGTAGATGTGCAAGAAAACAAATCTGTATCCCTTTGGAATGTTGGGAATCAACCCTTTCCAGAACCAAAAATCTGTCAACCATACAATAACCATACTACACAGAAAATTGGCAGGACTAGAACTAGGCAAAGCAATTCTCCATTTGGCAAAAAGGGAGTAAAACAGCTCTGGAAGAGTTTGATATTTTAAAATTTAAGTGATTGATTGACTGTGTTCATAATTTTAGAATAAGTCCCAGGAGAGACGGATGACCAAGCAGAGAGGAGGTAAGGCTGCCAAAAGGTGCATGATAAGTATATTTATCACATGCTTTTTCAATTTATCCTGCATGTCTACAGTTTTTCATACAGCCCTCATTTGTAATCACCATGTGAAAAATTAGGGGGGCATGTGATAAATTAAGTTGTGAATTGTAATTTCTAATAAGTTAATAATTTATCCATGCAATTTAAATTTAACTTCTAATCACATCTAGTCTTTCAGAATGCAAAAGACCACAGAGGAAAACATGAAGATGACCCAAATCAGAAAATCTAAAGACAGAAAACATGTTTTGTCAATGTAAATGCACTTTCATAACTTAGTTTCTTAATCCATTATTTTTGAAAGAAATAATTTTAATTATGCAACTGAAAAGATATCAGAACCGCATACCACATGGGCAATTTTATGCATAAAATGAAGTATCTCTTAAACTTAACTGCCTTTAGGTAGTACTATCCCATTATTGACCCACTAATCCATTTCCTTGGGACTTAGCACATTCTAAAATGTCTTACCCATTTCTTTTTAATATTCCATTCAAAGAAAACTTTTTTCTTTTTTTGAACCACAGCCATCCTGGAATCCTTAAGAACATAATTTTATCTGTTTATTTCCATTCATTTTGTTCTTAAAGTGATAATACTGGTACTAGTAGCACTTTAGCAACCCAGTACGTTACTAAAACTACTGCATCATCAACTAAAAAAAAAAAATAAGCTAAGTATTTAAGAAGCTTGGATAAAATCCATTATTTTCATTAATGGATCTAATTTTTACTTTATTGGGGTTTTTTTTTACTATCAGATTAAAAGCCCATTTTTTATTGTTTTTCCTAATGCAATTCTGTGTGATATGCTTAGAATGAATGGAATAGTTACTGTTTTAATTATTTTTTTAATTTTGGTTGTTTTGTTTGGGTTTTTTTATCCTAACCCTATTCCACTATTTACTACTTTTAAGATAAGTGTCATGTCATTTACTCTGTACACAAGTGCATATATACCAAACATGCATATGTATATGCATAAAAACTTCTATACATATACAATCATTTTTAAATGTATTCTTTATTTTATTGGGCAGAAGTATAGTAAATAGAAATAATAAATAGTTACTAAACCACTATATAAGATTTAGCGGTATTTACAAATGTTATACTATACCACCCTAAAAACTTGAGCCAATTTACCCAATGAAATTAAGCAAGTTCACATTCCAAATTACAATATGAAATTGAACTCCATTTGATACTTAAAAAACTGTAAAATATTAAAAGCACTTGTTTAAATATTTGGGTAGTGTAAATTCACGGAGACCTAAGTGTAGAGTTTCCAAAATAAATAGTCATGACTGTAATTCTTGTAGGTGAAAGTAACATGTGGGATGACAGACAGAAAAATCTTTAGACTCCACTCTTGACTCCAGTATCATTTCTATAGGAGTGTTGCCACTAAATGCTGTGGAAAGATGTGAACATAAGATATTAAAATATAAAGATGCAATTAATGGAGCTTAATTCTTTGCTTAGTCAGGTGGATGTTTCTGTAATCGGAAAGTATCATATAATCCTTCTCTGCTGTATCTCCAGAAAGACTAGTTCTTGGACTGGCTATTGAAAACAAAAAAAAGATGTCCCTGAGCCTGATAGTTGTACAGTTGTAAGTCTTGCAGACAGTCATCTAGTACATAGAGAAAGAACATCTGTGGGGAAAAAAATCTCAAATTACTGTCTGCCAGAACAAAATCTAGTTGTCAGGAAGGTAGTTATAATTGCACACAAAACATGGAGCAAGACCAATCTATGCAAATTAAATGTTTTATCTGGATTGCTTATAGTAACTTTCCCATGGATACCGTTTGTCTCTGTATCTCTCTTCTCACTGCAACTAACTGAGTACAATACTTCGCATTCCAAAAAAGAACAACCCTGTAGTGAAAGCAAAAGTTATTATTCACAGCTAATAAAATACTCAGTATCACTAAAGATTAATTACTGCTATTTTGAGTTTTTCTGACATACCAATAAAATGATGTGCACTGAGCACATACAAAGAAAACAAAGAATTCGAGATAGTAGAATCAACATTACTGGTATTGTGACTCTTCCCACTAAATGGACAAATAATCTCAATTATACCATTATTTTCTAGACAACAGACTCATAACAATACTTTTCTGGGTTTAACTCTCATGAATTGATGATAAATCTTTACTTACAGTATACAAGGAATAAACAAGCAGGAAAATCCAAACTGCTAAGTCTCCTCACAGAAATGACCACTTTGAAAACCATGATGAATGCACCTGTACCTAAGCAAACACAAGGCTTTGCTTTTCCAAGAAGTTTCATCCTGTATGATAGTGTACACAATTATAACATCACAATATACCATGTTTAGATTTCTGATATGTGAAATGCCAAAAGATCCAAGCTGTGGAACTGTTTCAACTACTGCTTAAACAGTTCCACAGCTAGTTTTGTCATCAAAAGGCACCAGTTCTTTTAGACCATAGCTGTTTTCCTTACAGAGAAGCCAGGCTAGAAACTGAGTTTGCCATTTTTTTTCCACAAGATATTATCTGCAGATCTTTTCCGAACTTGATAGTAGGCAACTCAACCTTCAAAACTGAATATTCCCACTTACGAACTCAGTTTACTGCTCATTCTCATGAATCTTGACTTATTTTTACCACATTCCAACCTACCAAAACATGTATTGTTTATTTGACAAAAAGAATAAGGCAGTTTCTGCCTGTTCCTGTGCTTCTTAGAAGTTGTAAGCAATGCCATCTGGAGCAGACTATTGTTGGAAGGTTGCCAAAAGGTACCCTATTAGTTTACTAGGGAAAGACATATTGAGTTGTGCACAAGATGATGGTCTCTTGAGACTGTACGGCAACCAATAAAATAAGATCTTATGAAGCCACAAAATATTACAGTAAGTGACAGCAGGATTTTAAAAAATATGCATCATCTATCTTTTGTCCACTATAGATAAAGGGACTTTTATGACTGATGCTATTTTGGCTAATACTGTAGGTATCTTGAAAATTTCACCCAGAAGACTTCATTGTGAACTGCTGACAAAAATCAGAATAGAAACAATATTTTGAAGCTCAAGCGCATTTTTCCTGCTACAAATTGCAGTGGAAACAAGTTTCTTAATATACTTTGGCAGCAGAGAATCATGACAAGATTTCAAGTCATAAAAGTGGTTTAAGGAAAAAGGTTGAGGAAGAGGAAAAATCGTATATTAGCATTATGCTAATAGGTTGATAAACACTATAGAAAATGGATCAGTTAACATGTAGGTGATTCAAGATGCTAAAAGAAAAGGGTAATAAACCTTTCCCTCTAATTATGGAGATACAATACAAAACCCATATTGACTGCACTTACCTAAAATCCCAGGTTGGCTTTAGGTGCTATTTATATCCCATTGGAGGACCAAACTTTACCTTAGCTATTAGTATGTAATTCAGTCCAAACATATGAATAATGACACCATTATCATTAAAAACAAAACCCACCATCCACAAAAGAAAAACCAATTTCATGTTAAGATACTAAGGTGGAAAATCCAAACTTTCAGAAATCAGGCGATATCAGGATTTAGGCTGCACATGTCATCTTACCTCAGCTCGATATGTTTAGATAGGGCCTTTCATTATGTGATCTCATGCTATTTTTCTACACTGCAGTTTGTCCTGTGGAGTTGGTTTTATACCAAGTTTGTAATGTACAATGCACATATATTGCATCTTCATGTTTTACAAATTTAACAGCAACTCTTATCCTGTAAGACATACTCATAGTTGAGCTATTCATTAAGCAATTTTTAAAGAGTTTTATGGACCCATAAACAATATATTCTTTTTTCTTCTTTTTTTTTTCTTTCTTTGCAGAAGCAGACTAAATTGTATGCTGTGATAATTGCACCAAACTAATCTTAGGTAAAATTAGTGAGGGGTCAGACCAATTTTGTTTCACAAGAAAATATATGCTTTGCTAACATCTTAAATGATCATCAGAAAATTAATCAAGTAAAACTGAATCTCTTTAAATCAACATATATAATTTTTCTGTATGTTTGAGTGAAATAGGAAGTTTTAACATTGCTTTGAAAAATTAAACTTACTAAAAGGTTTTTGATTATCATTTTCCTTCAAATTACCAAAATATTTTACAGCAGAAAATCAAACAACGTGAGTCTTTTCCACTTTACTGGTACATTAAAATGGTTCTCAAACACAGCATGCAAGAGAGAAACACTGATAATACAAGTATGTTTTTTAAATCTCTTTTACTACCAGCTATAACATCCCCCCAATAAAGGTCTCTAATATTATGACACTCACATAAAATTTCTTTAGATTTCCTGTTTCTATAGTGATACAAGTTCTTCAGACAATGGAAAGTCCATTGTGGAGCTCATATATAGAGGTCTGATATTTCAAGTATGTCATTCAAGTGGTGTGAAAGAGTTGTAGCTGACATTTCAGTCACTAATAGCACAGCCCTCTTCCTAAGCTCTGCTCCAGAGGTTTAGTTCACATCTAAAAGAGTATATGAGGCTGACCTAAAATCCAAGCAGCTGGACTGTATCCTAGTCGGGATAATTTCATATATAGAATCATAGAATCATAATGGGCAATATGCTCTTCATTTTATTTTTTGAGATAATTTCTTGCATTATCCTTTACTGATAAAAATTTGTATTAATTTGAAAGTTTTATCATGTATAAATGATATTTTATGACTTTGCAGAATAACACTTTGGAGACTAGGTGACATATAATACACAACACCAGTTGCTAAAGGGCTAAAAACTGCTAAATAACTATAATTTCGAGTATTTCAATTTAAAAAATGAATTGAAATTGCTTCAAAACAGCAATTGTTTTATTTACTAGTAAAACATTATCCCCCCAAAAAAATCATATGAACACAGTATTTCTTCAGCAATCTTACTCTGATTCAAGTAACTTCAGATTTTGTAGCATGCAAAATATTGAGTACATAATAAATATCAAATATAGCATAACACATATAACAATAATACTCACTAACTATAATATTTCGTATGCTTTGGAATTACTTGAAACAACTTTGTCAAAACAAAATAGTTGAAGCCAAATGTTTTGATACAGTGTTCCACCAACATGTTAACTGATTTTTTTTCCCACTACAGAACAAGACTTTAGAGTTTCTCAGCACAAAAATTATCCTATGAGGTGCTTTTGATCAGCTATAGCGAACACCATACTTTTCCTAAATTATGTGAAAATTACTTCTTTTTTTCCTTTCAAGGGCTTCAGGATTAATACAGTAGAATTTGTAATTTTTGCTGGCATAAAGTATTTCTTGCATTTACAGACTGTCTTAACACAACTGTCTGCATTGTCTTTACTCGTAAAAGTACCAAAAGTGTCATATTTACAGTGACCATCTTGCTGAGGATGAAATGGTTCTTGTCTGCTTCATTACATTTCTGAATTCAGATCTAGAGCTTTTTTGACATTCACCAAGGACTTGATTCTTTCCCACAAAAGACACCGAAGCCAATCCAACCTGCATTGTTTTTTTGCTATTTTTATGAGTGCTTGTGCGCCAATTTATAAAGATTTCTTAGAATAATAACAAAAGCTGTTTTGTGGGATGCTGGACTGGGAGCCACGAAACTATATGACTTTCAGTCAGTTACCTGCTAAGTGTCTTTTTGTTCACTTATCCCATGAACTCTTTGAAGCAGAGACTCTTCTTGATGAATAATTCTGGGAGGTGCTGTTTAAAACATTTGACTGTCAATGAAGTACACCAGAGACTCAGGTTCACAGCAGACTTCTTAAGGTGAATGTCCTCTGATAAAGAAGTCACACAGGTGGAAGACAGCATGCCTCAGCATGGCCACTCTTACCTCTGCTTTGACAGAGGAGAAACGGATGATATTATTTTGCATTTTGGCAAAAAGCAAAAAAAACCTCCCCACTGCTACAAGTGGAAATGTTTGAAGGCATGAATGTTAACTCACTCTCCTGCTTATTAAGGTCTATATGCTCATGGTATGGATAAAACATTACATCATCATGGAAGAAATATGTGTCATGCACAAGGAATACATGGATGCACATCCTGCACTTCTAACAGGCCACTTTAAGGAGCAAAGATGATGCCACAAAGACACAGAGCATTTATAAAATCTTTAAGCATTAGCTTCAGCGAAGTAGCTACAAGAAATGCCCTCAGAGATAGAAAATCTAAGAAAAATAGTACTGGCATCTAATTACAGCAGTAGAGTTTGCTGCTTTTATCTGTAATTGGACTGTATAGTCTTTCATTCTAATTTACTTTACATCTAAACTGTGATAATCAAGACAAGCAGAACAGAATGGCTTGTAACTGGCTATACCACCGACACCAGTTAATGCCTAATTATAACAACTAAATTAAAGATGGGACTGTAAGGAGGCTGAGTATCAGTTTGAAGCATTTAATTCTGTGGAAAGAAATAGAGATTTTAAATCCTAAGTAAAAAAAAATCAATATTATGGCTCATTATATTGGTATTGCTAAACAGATTAATGAAATTAAGTATTTTGTTTTTTAAAGAAAAGTTTTATCATGGATGTAAAGATAGCTTTTAACAAAAGACTACAACAGAGAAGGAAATTCACATTCCAGACCAATTTACAAACCAATCTAATCTGGATAAAACAGTAGGTGGAATCGACTTTCCCAGGGTATCTCTGAGAGCTGTAGAACATGTTACATGACTGTGGATTTACTGCTGCATTCTGAGAAAACTGTACACACCATATAAAACAGAAAGAATACCCAGGATCCCGGGAAAGATTTTGGCATAAATCTAACTTTTAATTAAAATCTCTTTGAAAGCTCCAAATACAAATTAATTATCTTAGAAAAACAAGTTAAACAAAAAGAACAATGTTTCCTACCAGAATGCATGCAAGTAAACAAACCAAAGGAATTAGAGAATGCCCAGCACTGTTGAGCTGTAGCTAGCATAAATTCAAAGCACACTGTTTTAGGAATTACAACATAAATTGGTCATCTACATGTTGAACTGACTACATAAGAATTAATCTTTTGGGATTTTAGAAAGGAGCACGGGGAATAAAAATGGTTGCTGTTAACGTTCTTGCTAAATTGATCTGCAATGTTCCAATGGTAGGTGGATACAGAACTAGTTGGCTTCATGGTGCATGCAGCATTCAATATCTTTGATAGAAAGCAGTCAAAAAATAATGAGAAAAATTTAAATATTCACATTATTAAACTTACAAACTTAATGAAAGTAGAACCTACCTTCACATGACAGTCATAATTATTCTGAGTCCTCATCATCAGTAGATGAAGCCAAAATTGATAACCCTGAAGTTCTAAAACACTTGAACACTTAACGTACTCGCCAGATAGTTCATCTGACCATGATATAACAGATTCAGGGCAGGGAAGTGGGTGTACTGATCACTTTTTCATCAGATGCAGAATAAGGATCATTTTCTTTTGGAATATTTCGCTAGTTCTCAAGCTCACTAAGGCAGAAACCTTGCTCCTTAAGAAAGCAAGTCCTCTGCAACCATTGTTGCCCATCTCTGAGGAGGCCAACCTTTGGTAAATTTCAACCAAATTTGAAAAAGTGTTAGAGACCTCAATTTAATTCTTACATTTTTTATGAAATTCAGCATGTTGGCAGAGGAGAATGACTTTGCCCTGTGTCCTCACCAAGCATAAACTGAAAGACATTCAAGCTGGCAAGTCAATGCATAAAGTCAGACAACTAACTTTTGAGTCACTCCAGATTACTCATGGCACTGTCTCCCGAGGAGGGTTCCTACAGGGCTTATTGCTAAAACAGGCACAATGCACAGTATTCTACGTACAGAGAGCAATACAACACACAGTACAAAGGGGTTCTAATAGCTACAATTTGGCACTGAGGTGCTACCTGACTGGAGAAGGATATGCATTCATGAAATTAAAGGCATTTTATCCACAAGTTAAGCAATTTCACAGACCATAAAATGAAAAGTCTTATCACTGATGCTTCTGCTAAGTAGGGGACTGAACAAAAGAAAGGTATCTGATCATCAGTATTGTTCCACAATACTAAATCTTGCTTTAAACAGATGAGCAATGGAGGAGGATTCTTAGATTTCTAGTATTATAATTATGAACAAGCAAATGATGCCTTTCTATCTTTTTTCATTTGTACACAGATTACAGACATACTGAGATAGAATTCCCAGGATTTCACTAATCTGTGAAATACAAATGAAAAGAAAGATGCATTCTCTAAAATTATAGACCCCAGTTCTGAACCATGGCCTGCATTTTCAAGTTCAAGGTGATCTCTATTGCATTTAATTACTATCAGCAGAGGAAAAACAATATTCATACTTGATATTAACAGAGCTTGTTGAAAAACTCATTTTGGTGCTGCAGTAGTAAGAGTGAACAAACATAGGAAGTGATGTATCACAAAACTATAAAAACTAAAGGGAAAAAAAAATTCTACTATGAAGTTATATGTTATTTTTTCCTTCTCTTCCCCCCAGTTTCAACTTTGACTGCACCTGAAGAATTCCACATCAAGCAAAGATGAAAAGAGTGAATGGAATCTCATCTGCATTTATTAATGAAGATAGTTCCCAGGCAAATGCTATTATTATCCATCTTTTACATGCAGGCAGATGCAATAGTTTAAATTACTCAGAAAGAGTGGATTAAAGACTATTCTGGAATAGAGGCTTCTTAGACTGTGATATAGACCTGGAAGTAAATGCCAGCCACTTCACACACTTGAAAAAGCAAAGGTTAAAGCACTTCCATAAATTTGGTAAGCAACTTCTTTTCTTTTGTGGCCAAACAAAACAAAAAAGATTCACCACTCAACTCTGAAGACACGAGACATTTGTGCCAACATCTTCGCATTTTAAACAGCTCATAAACACACACCCTATTACACCCTGAATTTGAAGATAAACTTTTCCTTGAGAGAAACAGACTGAAATAGGATTCCTTACAAATGCCCAGAACTTTATATAACACTTAATCAACCCAAAGACCTACTTGCACCTACTGCTGTTCCTAATAGTAGGTGAAACATGAATGACGGATTCCCTGAATTATCATACCCATTCTCCTTCAGCAAGATTCAAACTCCAAGTGTCTGAACCTCACAAATCCTCTGCTCATTTAAACCCAGAGCACTACAGCAATTGCACATATCCAGGACTGGAATATAAATGCAAGGAAATAGGTTTTTTGTTGTTTTAAAACAAAGCCAAATATTGCTACATACTTCCCAACACCACAGCAGTGTAAAGAGCTTCAAGCGTCTGCTGTCTTCACAAAAAGGTCTGCCCCAGTGAGGGTATGCAATTAGATCCTTCTGCTATAACAAACTGCCTCAATGCTTAATCTTGGCAAAACACACAACATAAGTTATTTGACACTCGCCACTGCTGCACATTACAAGACTTGTGCTACCACAATGTCATCTCTGCATAGCTTCAAAACCAGAAGCAGCAGTGGGTCTCCTGTGAGCCCAGGACAACAGAGAAAGTACACAGAGTGGGAGACATATGCTTTGACTGGATGCTATCTTTCATGTATGGCAGACAGCCAAATCTAACATATCTTTATGGCATCTCTACTGACGGGATATTGTTGTGCTTCTACTGATGGCTGCTATGAGCTGCAAGGGCAAGACAGAAACAGCAGCACGCCATACCACCCTGGCTGCACAACACCACTCTACAGGATAAACTGCAATGGCTAGTGGCTATCACTTCAAAGGATGTGAAAAGGGCTTAGGTCCTGCAAAGGCAGACAGTGAGTTATGAGCAAGCTGGCTCTTCAATTCTGGAGATAAAGAAATATCTAAGGAATTCAAATAAGAATTATTACAGAATAAAAAAACCAACCAACCAACCAAACAATATTACTTTTACTTCTCATTACATTTCCAATACAAATCAGAAAAGTGTGGAAGGGAAAGAACAAGCCATATCATCTTCCCCACCCAACATACATATTGCAAATAAATCTATGTTGCTTGACCCAAATGTTAATACTACCCAAACCCTAATATCAGCCAAACGTTAACTATTAATTTATTAGCACAAGTAAAAGAAATACAAAACAGAACCACTAAAAACCTCATCATTTGTTTTCAGTTAAACTTTTGCCAAACAAGCTAATAGCTGCCACTTTAAACTGTTTTGCAAGTAATACCAAGCACTTTATGGATGAATTCAGAGACATTTTTTGCCCTCCCAACAGGCTAGCTGGGGAACAGTTTGCCACTCACCTGCCCTATGACAGAAAAATTATGGAAACGGGCTTTGTAAGTCTTGTAATGGCTGTCTGCCATCACCTACCAGTGCATGGACCTTAACAGCATTCAGCAGTTGTGTGACTGCATTTAGACGCGTGTAAGCAGTACAAACTATATAGAAGAATGCAAATTAACTGCTTCACTTATCACATAAATACAAACTTCCCATTTTCTCACAGCATTTTACCACAACTTCTGTTACCAATATATTACTCTTAAAATAATATCTCATCAGGTAGACTTTAGCATTAACAGAGCTTGACAAATAAGCTATTTTCAGACTGTCATACATTTCAGTCGCTTGCTGTGGGTAAGCAGCCCACAGCTAAACAGAAATGAGCTGCTGAAGGCAGTAAAACACAAGGACTAACACAAAAGGAAAGGATTTACTTGGTTATGTTGCAAAGGATACACCTAACGAGTTCAAATTTTAGGAAAAACATGCACACACAGTGTGTCTTACAAGGACTTCGGCTTTTGAAGCCTTGTAGATGTATTCGTCTTCCTAGACCAAAAGTGATCCTGGGCTTCTGTTCAACCCTAGAACTGTGCTGTTCAACAATGCATCACTCAAAGCCATGTAGCAGAGGTCTCCTTCCTCAATGGCAAGCTCTATCTAACTAGAAATGTGGAACAAAAGCAGCTTCAAAAGCATTGTACTGGTGGATCTTAAAAGAATAGCTTCCACACACAGTATCACCTGCTACAGCAACATTTAGGACTGAGTTCTCTGCAAGACTCACAGCTAGAATTTCTGCTGATTCTGCACATGTAGCTTTGGGGATGGCACTGCTGGAGTCCTGTCTTCTCAAGTTCACCCAGGTTTTCAAAAAGCTCTTCAGATACTGTGGGCAACACATCTGAGCACTGAACCATCCTAGCTCCTCATAGCATTCAAGGCACAAGTTATTGCAGCCTGGAGTTAGCTGAAATTGAGAGACACAATTTAGGATTTAGGCACAGCTCCAGGTTGGGTAGAGAAGAGGTTCAGAGTAGCTCTACAGAAAAGGACTTGGGGGTGTTGGTCAATGGGAAAATGACCATGAGCTGGCAGTGTGAGCTTGCAGCCCAGAAAGCCAACCGGATCCTGGGCTGCATCAAAAACAGTGTGACCAGCAGGTCAAAGGAGGTGATCCTGCTCCTCTACTCTGCTCTCATGAGACCTCACTTGGAGTATTGTGTGCAGTTCTGGTGTCCTCAACATCAAAAGGACATGGAACTGTTGCAACAAGTCCAGAGGAGGGCCACGAGGATGATCAGGGGACTGGAGCACCTCCTGTACGAAGATAGGCTGAGAAAGTTGGGGCTGTTCAGCCTGGAGAAGAGAAGGCTGTGTGGAGATCTCATAGCAGCCTTCCAGTATCTGAAGGGGGCCTATAGGGATGCTGGGGAGGGACTCTTCATGAGGGACTGTAGTGACAAGACAAGGGATAATGGGTTCAAACTTAAACAGGGAAGCTTAGATTGGATATAAGGAAGAAGTTCTTTACTGTAAGGGTGGTGAGGCACTGGAATGAGTTGCCCCAGGAAGCTGTGAATGCTCCATTGGTGGTGGTGTTCAAGGCCGGGTTGGAGAGATCCTTGGGTGTCATGATTTAGTGAGAGGTGTCCCTGTCCATGTCAGGGGGGTTGGAAGTAGATGATCTTAAGGTCTTTTCCAACCCTAACTATTCCATGATTCTATGATTCTATAATTTCGACTTCCAACGTAACCTGCGGAACAATTTCACGCTCACGTTAACTGATAAAACTAAAGCAGATAATTCAGCATGGATCCTGAATAGAAGACTATAGGTTTCCAGGAAAAGAAAATATCTAGGGATCAGGATTACAGTGACAGTTCTGGATTCACTTTGTTATGGAGGAAATTCCAGATAGTGCTTTTATTTTTTTTCCTGCCCTATTTTACACAAAAGTCATAAAATCCCAGTTTATTCTTAAACTCAGTTTGCCTAGGTCTTTTGTTGTTAATCCTTTGAGGTTCATAGTTCAAATTAAGCATCTTAAACAATGATGTCAATACTTTGAAACTCTGTGAGCCATGCAGTGACTTTTGGAAAAATTATGTCTGTCAGTGAAACTAATGTCTTTGACTTAAATCTGTACGGTCCAAATGGTGTACTAGAAATCACCAGATTAGAACCTGACACATCTAACTTCACTTGCAGGTCTTCTTTGGCAACCACAGAATTCTGGCTTCTTAGAAATTACATGTCATTATCATCTTCTTTCTGCCATTTAATGTATGTTAACTCACCTTCAGAAGGGAAATGTCTCTACTTGACCTGTTGTGATTTCTTCTGTATTCACTGGGAACAAGAAAAAGATTTTAATTCATTGCTTAGGCTGATGTTATTTTCTGTGATCTATATTTTTATTCACCATATTTTCTCAATCTATTGTTAATCAAAAATTTACCAGGAAGTTTTGTCTGAAAACACATAGTCTATACAGAAGTATGTTTAATTAATTTCCAGAAACATACAACTCAGTCTTGGCCTGCTAAGGTTCCGACAAAGTACTCCATTCACTCTAAACATGTTCGGAAGATCAGCATGAGATTTAATAAACACTCCAACTTTTTATTATGTTTGTAACTCTCAAAGCCAGGAATTTTCTCAAGTTCTTAAGAAACAAAATTACTCTACTGATTCAGGAATGCTAACTGATAGTTTGCTACCTGTGAGCAACAGCAAAAGCAAAACAAAATGTATCCTATTAGCTTGAAAGCCTTTTTTTTAATAGACTGTCTTTCATTATAGATCTGTAAAGCAGATCAAAACGGGATTTTTGACCCAGTTTTCTGAAGGAAGAAAAAAATTAGTATATGTGTTAAATAGAACTGAGGCATGGCAGCAGAAGTTGACAGTGCTATATACTCCCATCCTTAAACACAGGCAAATAAAAAAACCTCAACAGTTGGCAAGACAAACTTTAAATTCCAATACATATCTAAATATTCACAGCTAGGTAAATTGGGGTCTATTGTGCCAGATATTTTCTCAAAAAATAACATGTGTTTTGTGTGTATATTATGTAAAACATGCATAGGTAGTATAGAAGAATATAAATCATGACACATAAAGGTCACTCATGTATCTTTAAACCAGGACTTTTCAGTTCAGTTAAAAAGTATCAGACCACAAAGTAGGGGAAAGCTAATGTGAAAAAGAATAAATCACATTTCATTTTATATAATTATAATATATATACAAAAGTCACATGGTTCCCTTTGGCACGACTGATTGCCATAAGCGAAATGACTAGAAAACAGCGTGCTTTTAATACGTGTAACATATCAACACAATCCTTTTGATTGCAAAATTTTCAGCAAAAATCACTGTAAAAACGCAGTGCACATGTAATCCATTTAAAAGTGTTAACAAAATATAACACAGTCTTAGTTGTATTTCCAATCTCTGTTATTAAATAAAACCAGAAAATAACAGCAAAAATTAACCTAAAGCTTAACGGTTTATGTAAGAATGCTTTAATAAAAAAATGTTACTGAGGCTATTGAACTGTACAATTAAACCCCTCCCACTAAATACTTTTCAGAGTAATTTCCATCTGAAGCTTATTCAGCAGACCAAAATGCCAATGCATTCCTTCAATTTCCACTTCTTTGAGCCTGTTAATGTAAGAATAAAAAAAAGATTTGTGTTATTAGCCACATATAACCTTCTTGTCTAAAAAGTAGCTTTAAATACAAAATTTGAGATACACTTGAACCTACAAAACATCTAAAGGATCATTTTGATTTTTCTCTGCAAGCTATGTTTGATTTACATCAATTAGATCTTTCACATAAGATATCATATAACAGGAAGGCTAATAACCCAGAAATAACCTCATTAAAAAAGACAGCATATCGGTCTAAGCAGAATGAACTCTAAGCAGAAAAATTAGTGACCTGGAAAGTAGCAGGAAGAGGTAATAGCAATACAGAGAAAAAATACATTCCCATTAGCTAGTCAAAAGTAGAAATCACCAGCAATAAAGTAAAAATACAATAGAAGCATAAGGAGAACATACTAAATATTTTTATCTTTTGAAATTCTGCAGCATAAAACATATTTCCCCAAATCAAGATACTGGTTAAAATTATGTTATTACTATGAGTTAGTCTGTGCTTTTTCCAGATGCTTAAAACAGTCCTTGGCAGAATATTATTAGCGAGCCTAATACATTTATATTAAATTACCAGTGTATGATTCTAGTGTCTATGGATTCATCTATTTTAAGATTAATGGTTAATAATGGCAACTCAAGTTGGATTTACACAGCTACTACCCCCCCTTGTCTAATGTTAGGTGCTTAGGTTCAAAGTCTAGCAAAACCTTTTAAAATAATTCTGGTTAGTATATTGACAATATTTTCAAAAGCGTCTCTTATTTCAGTTACAAGAAATTGTTTCAATTTAAAGACTCTCTTAATTTTTCCTTAAACGTTTTGTTAGAGGTGTAGCTCCTCTTACACAATCTGGATCAAATTTGCCAGTGTAGATGAGAATAAAAAAGTATTTAAATCATCATTTGATCACCAAGTTTATCTTCTTTTTACTTGGTACAAACTACCTATAGTTTACTTCAATTCCCAAGCAAATTAATTCAAATCAAACTAATGGGCATTGCTCATAGGGCAGATTTAAGTGATTTTTCTCTGATTAGCAGTTTAAAAGGTTTAAAGTCAGATAAGAGGAGGAAAAAAACCCCAACAAACCAAACAGCATACATGAATTTGAAAATGCACTAGTAAGTAGTAATAAAACAGTATCGTAATCTGAAATAAGCATATTATAGTCAAAGAAAATAAAATCACCAATTTGGGGATAACTGATATTCTCTCCTCTTTCCTCCCTGGCTTTCATACCTCTTCTGTAAGCAGTCAATCTCAACCTACTCTTAATTAAAGGAGGGGATATTTGGAAAGTTTTATCTTCCTTATGGTGAAATAAGATTTCTAGCTAAGGTTATCACCATTTTAAACTGGTTTTTAGTAATATAGCTTTATACAGCTCTGCGCTGCTCCCACAACCACTACCACATCCGTGATTGAAGGCTTTTCTCTTAAATATCATCTCTCCTTTATTTTCTTCTATTGCACATAAACACCACACAGGAGCATGGTACAGTGCACCAAAAGACCAAAAAGGATATACAGCAAATAATTTTTGCCATAAGTACACAACACGTAAATGGAAGAGCAAGAATACAAGTGACATAACTCCACTTTCATGGGGACAACCTCCAATGACAATGGCCATTGCCACAAAATGCTGCTTGGAGAAACAACTATCATTCTGTGGAAGTGAACTTGTATACATATCACTGAGGGCTCCACAACACGACATCTCAGAAGGCATAGTTTTTAATATTTTTATCTATAAAATTTGTATCTATTTTTATCTATAGTGCTATAAAAGCCAGTATTGCCAAAGGTAAAGCAACCTCAGATTTTAAATTTTATTTCCAATAATATTTATTCCCAATAGATATTTATTTCTAATAAGTAAATTAATAACTTTTAAAAAATAGTGTCAGGCATGGGCATATTACCAAACAATGCGCCTATGGCAAAAAGCAGAGTGCAACATGGCAAATTTCTTGCTCCTAAAATGAAACTAAACTCACAGCCACTGGGTTTAGAGGCATCTGTGAGAAATCGTCTGGCAGATTTTCTCAAGCATCATCAAAAGTTAATGGGAGATGGGCACTTAATTCCCCTTTATGACTTTCAAAAAAGATGTGGCCAGCTACTTTTAATTTATTAGGAAGCAGATTTGCAAAGACTTTTATTACAGAAGCAGTAAGGGGAGCTATTTTTCCATAAAACATATGTAAATATGATTTATGAAAGACAAAAATATCACTGAAGTAAGGGATAAATTGTTTCAAAACTTTATGTTCATAAAAGCTAGAAAAAGTACATATTGCTTCAATATTTTTTCTTCTTTTACATGTTGGTGTCTCTCCCAGTAACCAGAAGACCTATTCTCTGTATTCTGCCCACCTTATACTTGTAAGTACAGTATCTTTACTGAAGGCATCTGCTATGAAATTACTAAAGGAAATGAAGCTGGAACACATACTATTGCAAAGTTACTGATCAGGCTGCTGCTTAAAGAAAAAGTACTACCACTGGAATTAAAATTTGCAAACCATAAAGGAGAATTTATTTCAGAAACCACAGAGAGAGGCATAGAAGTATTATATGTAATTGTTTTCTGAAAGATTTATTCTTTTGTTAAATGAAATGCTTCCTAGGAGTAACATTGGAGAAATAAGTGTAATTTGGAATGTCCTAAGTGTAAAACAATTTACTTGAAATAGTTCTCTTCTGGACTTTCTTTTTTTTTTCTCTAGAAAGACATGAAAGGAAACAGATGAAATTTTACTATTAACATCAAATAGTCCACAGGAGAAGTTTGAAACAGAGAATGCTTTTCTGTCCCTACAAATCTTAGTCAGCTCTGTCAAAATGCCAATGCACTTTCTGACTGTTCTTGGTATCAGCTGTGCACCAAATTCCAGCAAAGGACAAGACCAAGCATCTGAGGTCAGATATTCCAAGTGATTCCCTAATTCCTATGAAACCTTTATTTTAACAGCTTGGTCAAATTTTATCATAAAACCCCCTTGAACTCACCAGAGCTCCCTTCAGTTAAACCTGACATTTATACTTTCAGAAGTGATCAGGAATAAAAAAATACAAAACTCCTTCAAGTTGGTTTATACCTACCGGGCTTTATTCTACAATTCTTATAGCAGAGGTCCCAAGAAACAACCAAGGCAGAAAAAAACTTGATATACAAAAACCAGTTGTTAGCATTTTGTCTAAAAAAATCTCTGCTAAATAACAAAATACTAGTCTTGTGAAGTGCTGAAGGCAACTTGTTAGGTTTCATGCAGCTTCTGTAAAAGAAGGACTAGATATCTCAGCATAAGCAAATTAATCACAACATAACAGGATTTTTTAAAAAAAATACCCAAGACGAAACATAAAATAAATCCATTTTTCTGGATATGGAGAAAACTTTACTATGGTTATCTGAATGACAGACAAATTTCTGTAGATTTTAACTTCAGAATTTAATATATACTGGCAACCTTCAGGCAGTTACATTAACATTGTATAAGCTCTGAAGTCATAGGATCATAGAATCATGGAATAGTTAGGGTTGGAAAAGACCTTAAGATCATCTGCTTCCAGCCCCTCTGCCACGAATAGGGACACCTCCCACTAAATCATGACACCCAGGGCTCTCTCCAACCCGGCCTTGAACACCGCCACCAATGGAGCATTCACAGCTTCCTGGGGCAACTCATTCCAGTGCCTCACCACCCTTACAGTAAAGAACTTTGTCGTGGTTTAAACCATAAATTTCACTTCTCCCTCCTTCCCCCCCCCCTCCCCTCCCACTCCGACGGGGGGGAAATGGGGAGAAGAACCGAAGAAAATGTAACTCCCATGGATTGAGATAAGAACAGTCCAGTAACTAAGATACAATACAAATCACTACTGCCTCTACCAATAACAATAATAATGACAAAGTAAATACAAAGGGAGAGGATGCAACCGTTTCACGTTTCACCGCCTGACCGAGCCAAGAGACCGCGCGCGGAGAGCCAGTGAGAGCCCTCCCCAAACCCCCACACTTCCGGGTTCCTTCCCCGTATTCTACCTCCTGGGCATGATGCGCTGTGGTATGGAATAACCTCATTGGTCAGCCCAGGTCAGGCGCCCTGTCTCCCCTCCCCCAGCTTTTCCCTCTTTCCCGGCGTAACATGAGACTCTGCGGGGGGGGGGGGGTGGTGGTGAACCGAACCCATAACAAACTTCTTGCTTGTATCCAATCCAAACTTCCCCTGTTTAAGTTTGAAGCTGTTACCCCTTGTCCTATCACTACAGTCCCTCATGAAGAGTCCTTCCCCAGCATCCCTATAGGCCCCCTTCAGAAACTGGAAGGCTGCTATGAGGTCTCCATGCAGCCTTCTCTTCTCCAGGCTCAACAGCCCCAACTTTCTCAGCCTATCTTCATACAGGAGGTGCTCCAGTCCCCTGATCAACCTTGTGGACCTCCTCTGGACTTGCTCCAACAGTTCCATGTCCTTTTGATGTTGAGGATGCCAGAACTGCACACAATACTCCAAGTGAGGTCTCACGAGAGCAGAGCAGAGGAGCAGGATCACCTCCTTTGACCTGCTGGTCACGCTCCTTTTGATGCAACCCAGGATCTGGTTGGCTTTCTGGGCTACAAGCACACACTGAAGCCAGCTCATGTTCATTTTTTCATCAACCAACACCCCCAAGTCCTTCTCCACAAGGCTGTTCTAAATCTCTTCCCTGCCCAACCTGGCACTGTGCCTGGGGTTGCTCCGACCCAGGCGCAGGACCTTGCACTTGTCATGGTTGAACTTCATCAGGTTGGCATCACCCCACCTCACAAGCATGTCAAGGTCCCTCTGCATGGCATTCCTTCCCTCCAACGTATCAACCGAACCACGCAGCTTGGTGTCATCAGGAAACTTGATGAGGGCGCACTCAATCCCACTGTCCACGTCACCGACAAAGATGATGAACAAGACCGGTCCCAACACCAATCCCTGAGGGACACCACTACTGGCCTCCAGCTGGACATTGAGCCATGGAGCACAACTGTTTGCGTGCAGCCATCCAGTTCTTTATCCACTGAGTGGTCCATCTATCAAATTGATGTCTCTCCAATTTAGAGACAAGGATGTCATGCGACACAGCATCAAATGCTTTGCACAAGTCCACATAGATGATGTCAAGTGCTTTACCCCAGTCTATCAGTTCTGTTCCCCCATCATTAAAAATCTGACGAACACTTCTGAAAAGCCAGTTAAAAATTCACAGCAGAAATTTGCTGTAGAAATTTTAAATTGTCCAGTAAAGTAAATGAGAACATGGACATTATTTTTCCAGCCAGCACTATACTTTCACAAGAATTTATTTTGCAGAACACTGCATGAGACTGTCCTCTGTGCTCACCCTGTAGACTAACTGCTATAGGTTTACATGAGAAAGAATGTGGTATTTCTCTAATAAAAAACATTACATGCTGCAATAGCTCCATTAATCTCCTATCACAGTCTTCAACAAAACTGCAAAACCTGGAGACTTAATACATGGCTTAGTAAAACCAGAGTCTTTCCTCTTATTTCAGAAGCCCCACTGAGGGGAGCTTTGCTTTGGAGCAGCAGCTTTTGTGTTAAGCTGAAGATATAGGGAGGGCAGTGTGCCCCCCCTTATATCCTTCTATCCTTCTATATGCTTATGCACTAAGGCAACACATATTTGAGTGTGACAGCTCAGATTTTGCTCCCTGAGTATTATTTACATGTATCCTATTGTGTAAAATAAGACTAAATCACCACCCTGAAGTGTTCACATCCATGTTATATATATAGACTTGAAACAAGGGCAAGAGCTGCATTAGGTGGGGGGAAAAAAACCCAGCTTTGCTGACTGATGACAGCAGATAATGGAGCACTTTCTAACTATGACCTCTTACGTCTAAAGAAGATTTAAGAATATTTTTCTCACAATTGGTCAATGAGATATTTGGATTACAGAGAAAGGGAAAAAAAAAGGGTGAAATGGCAACTGACTGGTATGTCAGACATGACAATCAAATGTTACCAGAACTCACTCCTGGAGAAATATGGACTTAACAGTAAAGGTTGCTTAAAACAAAAGCCCATTTATCTGAATACTGAAGACATTTAATCAATTTACATGAAGGATTTAAAAATTAGTCAGACTGTAATGAACTATGAAATACTGATTAATGAATTTTTGCAATGTTTGATTAGAAACGTAACATCTATGCTAGCACATTTTGCCATCACAGCATTTATAAGCTAATATTTGTTTCTTGAAATTATGAGAGCGTAAATAGCCTCTGGATTATGGGGCTGAGCATGTTTTCTATTAAGCATGCATTTTATTTCAAAAGTTAGTTGTGAGAATTTTTAACTTACTAAAATCTCTTGTTAAATTGAGTAAATATAGTACTTTCATATTTGTCTGTTCTATCTCATTTCTTGTGCTAGACTCTTTACTGCAACACCTTACGTCTTTCTTTAGTGCATAGAATCATAGAATCAGCTAGGTTGGAAAAGACTTTTAAGATCATCAAGTCCAACCATTACCCCAGGACTGCCAAGACCACCTCTAAACCATGTCACTGCCCCATGACCTTCCCCAGCACTGAGGTCAGGCTGACAGGCCTACAGTTTCCAGGATCTATGCTGGGATTTCTGTCCTTTTTGTAGAAAGGCATCACACTGGCCAGCCTCCTCAGGGACCTGCCCACTAGGCCAGGACTGCTGATAGATGATGGAGTGGCTTAGCAAACTCCTCTGCCAGCTCCTTCAGTATTCTTGGGTGCGACCCACCCAGCTCCATAGATTTGTGTACATTTAAGTGGAGCAGGAGGTTGTTAACCATTTCTTCTTGAATTATGGGGACTTCAATCAGCTCCCCATCTCTGCCATCCAACTCAGGGAACTCAGTACTCTGAGGATGGCTGGTGTGACTATTAAAGATTGAAGCAAAGGCGGCATTAAGTATGTCATCCTTTTCCTCATCCTCAGTCACTAGGTTTCCCCTAGTATACAGTAGAGGATGGGGGGTCTCCTTAGCCCTCCTTTTATTGCTAATGTATTTGTAAGATATCTTTTTATTATCTTTTATGGCAGTGACCAGATTTAGTTCCATCTGTGCCTTCATGTTTCTAACTCGCTACCTGCACAACCTAACAACATCCTTCTACTTCTCAGGGGGTGACTGTACCTTCCTCCACAGATGATAAATTCTTTTCCTGAGTTCCAGCACTATCTCCCTGTTCTGCCAGGCTGGTGTCTTCCCTGCCAGTTTGATTTTTGGCACATAGGCGTCACCTGATCCTACACCTTAAGGATTTCTTTCTTAAAGAGTGTCCAGCCTTCCTGGACCCCTTTACCCTTCAGTAATGTTTCCCAAGGAATTCTGTCAAGCAGTGTACTAAACAGGCCAAAGTCAGCCCTCTGAAAGCCTAAGGTTTTTCTGACCTTTTTCCTGACTTCTCCAAGGATTTAAAATTCAATCATTTTGTGATCACTTTGTCCACCCATCACATCACCCACCAGTCCTCTGTTTGTCAACAGCAAATCTAGCCAGGCATGTCCCCTAGCTTACTCACTCACCAGCTGAGTTAGGAAGTTATCTTCTACACCCTCCAAGAACCTCCTGGATTGTTTCTTCTCGTGTTGTAATTCCAGCAGACATCTGGTAGGGTGAAGTTCCCCACTAGAACAAGGGCAAGTGATCACAAAACTTGTCCCAGTTTGAAGATTATTTCATCTGTAGCTTCATCCTGGCTAGGTGGTCTGTAACAGACTCCTATCAGGATAACTCCTTGGTTGGCCTTCCGCCTGATCTTAACCCATAAAACATTCGGCCTTCTCACTCACAACATTGAGTTCAAGGCAGTCAATGCAGTCCCTGACATGCAACACAACCCTACCACCTCTTTTTCCTTGCCTATCCCCTCTGAGGAGCCTGTAGCCATCTGTTGCAGTGCTGCAGTCATGCAACAAATGTGAATCATTGTACTGTGTTTCAGTGATGGTGATTATGTCACGATTTCTCAGATGCACAATGGCTTCTAGCTCTTCCTGTTTGTTGCCCATGCTGCAGGGATTGGCATAAACACGTTTAAGTTGCCCTGTGGATCTGGACTCCAACAGCGACATGCTATCCCATTGCTCATTTCTAGCAAGCCTGGTGTTATTCCCCTCCTCCTTCAAACCTAGATTGCATTAAGCAATCTGCGTAACATCTGCCATTTAGGATCCATCTTCTCATCTGCTATCCTGATTAAGAAATAATTCAAGTTACATTTAATACCTGATGTATACTAAGTTTACCGTTTTACAGAAATGCAGGTCATTCACCAGAAATTTTATTGCCTATAGAGCAACCAAGGAAAAATGCACCATAGTTAGTAGGAATTTTACTAGTCATTTTGTAGGGAGTCAAGGACAAACAAGAAGTAACAAATTAAAAAAAATGCAGCTCAAAGCTGTTTAATATGATGGCCAAACAATGTTTCCGCTAAGTGTTGTTAAACTGCTCAGCTTTCTTATCTGCAGTGCTGAGCATACCCATAGTCAGGAAATATTTACACTTAGATAGCTATAAGAAAATGTATGAAAAAATTAATTGTATACAAAACAGCCCTTTGCATGAAAATTAAGAACTTACTTCTACATATTTGTCTTTTTTATTGTTATTATCTCTTCTCAGATACCAATTAAAGAGCTGTACGCACATCACTTATTACTCTTACCCAGCAAGTCATCATTAAGGAGGAGACCCAGGTAGTCCTTGCCCTACTGTCATTTTGGGGCTAATTAGCCTAAATGGTCAGCTGTGGGACTCCCAAATACTAAGAAGTGAGGCTCTCAATATTTTTTAGATATTGGTTCAGTCCCTATTTTTTACATTACAGACAATTCTGAAGACACATGAAGCACTCCTTTGCCAGTTGTTATTTTTCAAATTACATTATTATATCACCTTAAAGTTTACTCTCAATATACATTGATTTTCCCTCAATCATAGGCACTGGCCATCGAGTAAATTAGGCTCTGAACCTTTCTTATTGTTGCGGTTTAAGTGGTTTTATTTTTTGTTATACTTTCTTAGAATACATCATCATGATTACTACTTAGAGCACCTGCAGTTGCAAAACACAAGAATAGTCATCATCTTGTTAATTAGAGTCTCATAATCTAAGCAAGTTTAAACAAACAAAAAAAAAAACCAAAGCCTTCCTTTCATGACAATAATATTCTACCTAAAATATTAGAATTGGTGGCAAAGTTAGTAAATCTAGAAATAGATAATATATTTTATGAGGTCATCACCAAGTGTAACAGAGTGTCAGTGAATTATTTGTTTAAAGTATTAGTATAAAGAGCTTGTTTCATCATTGGTTAACTGTAGCTTGTTTTGATTGCATTTAAAACGAAGACATCCCTTCATCCACAGTGAATAATGGAAAATCATTCATTTTGGGGTTTGTAGTTGCTAGTAGCAACAAGTATTGGAATATTGCCATCTGGCCTCTTGTTTTAAATGAGATTTGAATAACCAATTTAATAATGGATAGAATACATACTTAAAGAAATAATCACTCCTCATATCTTAAGGAAACTTTAGTATAAAAAAATCCATTGTATGACTTAATGCAGAGCACATAGGCATCTAAAGAAATGAGGCAATATTTATGTTCTTTCTACTGCCTCAAAAACTTAAGCTTACAAGGTTTTAGATGATCATATCAAACATTTAATAATCAGGAAGAACACAAAGAGTGATTGCTTTGTTACGAGTATTCAAATCCAATAATTACCTAGTAGAGATTAAACCTATAGAAATATAACACTTTGAATATGCTTGTAAGTCCTATGGTATTCACAATAAAAATAATTATATTAAACACAGAAAAGAAACTGAAATTGTCAAAATACTCATGTTACTGTCACTACTTTGCAAAGGACACAAAATGAGAGTTCAGAACCTGGGAACTCCAAAGTTACAAATATTTTCTTCCTTTATAAGATGCATATATAGCTGGCCAAGTGTTCCCACACACCATGGTGAGACCAGGAAGAGGATGTGTTGATTCTCTCCTGGAAACACTGGACTTTTAGAAAGATACTTAAGTCTGAATTGTGCATACAAAACTATCATCACAGGAGAAATAAACAGGAATCAGAGGTTTGACCACATCAAATTAAGCAACCACATCCACTATGAAATAAAAAAGGTAGGAGATAAAACTTATGCACAGTATTCAAGGTTGATTAAGACTGGAATTCAAAGTAACTGGTTTTTAACTAACCCTGCATGAATGAAATTCATCCTTGTGATGAGAAATTATACTTTTGAAAAGCCTCACCCTTGTGAGGTAAATACTGTGCATTTAATGTCATGAATGCCATTCCCAGGTTTAGAGATCAGCTCTATTTACAACACCTCGTCAGGAAAGGCAATGCTTCAAGCTAGGCCTGTATCTAGACTGCCACCTTCCTTTCCCAGATTACACTGACATCCAGGTACAAATTCAAAAAAATGCCCAGGTACTACAGGCAGTACAAGATTTGGTCAATTTTCCATAGTCTGTGGCTTGTAAATCAGACTTTACCTTATTCAACAGGTACCAACAATATCATCATTCCAACTTCATATGATTTATTCTTATTGGTAACCTGCCAGCTAGCACAGGGGGAGCAACATGCACCACTAACCAAGTGACTTGATCTGAGACAGACTTTGGATTCCAGGCTGGGCTGTGCATGCAGGCAGATCTCCAGTGACTGGCAGGTGTCATTTATAATTTCCATTTCTTGAGGGCTTATTATGGCTTTTCCCCGCAAATAGTGAGTACATTTTGGTAATGAATGTTGCCAACATTATAACAAATGTATTGACGTAATTTGAGCCACTGAACAGTGATACGTATTTTCAAATGAAATTAAAATATGGAAGTGCCAGGTGGTTAGAAGATAAAGTTTTTAGCTTGGTCAGTTAGGCCTGTAAGATGCAGTTCTACAAGGAGTGAATCACACAGCAAAACTATTAGGAAGGATTGTTTAAGCTTTTACTTCAATACTTACTGCTGTTTGAAGCAGTTTCTTGTGACCATCTATCTCTGGCATTTATAAAACACTAATCACCGTAGAAATGCCTAGTATACACCTCAAGCAAAAAAGACAGAAAATCACTGTCTCCTTTACCAGGTCTTTTATCTCAGAATATCTGTAGGTGGTTTTCTGTGCAATATTCTATTTTAATATATGCTTTCCCCAAGAACTAAACAGATTTTAAAAACCTCCAAATATGGAAAAGGACAGCCTGTTAATTAACATCCTCCCAGATGCTTTTATATTATAAGAGTAAAAGAAGAGCTAATAGTGGTCTTTGAATGATCAAAATGAGAAGTAATTTTCAACCAGGAGGTTTATAGGAGAAACTACTATTCCAAGGAACTTGAAAAAAAAGTCTTTTCCTCACCCAGACAAATTTGCAATATATAAATCAATAAGCTCCTAGGAAAAACAGCCACTAACTCTTAAACTTCTAATACACTACTGAATTAGAGATTTCCAATTTAGGGAAGTGGGGTGTCATGATAATTTTCAGAAGAAGGCACTATAGGAATAAGTTTAGTTTAAAGAACAAACAAAAACATTTAGCAAACAAAAGAGCGTGTTATTTCTAGGATATAAACTCTGTCTTATATCTAGGCTGGAGAAATAATTAAAAGCTCACAGAGTGGGCTGCTGGACAGTCAGGAAACTAGAACTGCCTAACTTGAATGTTTGCAATCCCTCAGCCACCTGGGTCTTGTTTTCAAGACCCGTAGCTCTGTCATACAGATTGGTTTGCATCCTAAGAGAAGACACATCATAGAAAGGCATTCTCTCTAAAAGAGCAGGTATCCTCACCAGATACAACAGATTTAAACTAGAATAAAATCGAACACTAAAGAAGATAAATATTCAAAAATTAAGAATGAGTTTTTTCAGCATGACTCCAGTATTTATGCTCTTTGTGAGTTACTGTGATCATCCTGGGTACAGCAGTAGCAGTCATTTTTCTCTTTCTTACTAGCTGGTGCACTGCTGTGTTTTTGACTTTCAGCCTCGGAACAGTGCTGATGACACTGACGTTTTCAGTTGTTGCTCAGTAATGCTTACACTGACCAAGGACTTTCTGAGTCTCATGCTCTGCCAGGGAGGAGGGGAAGTCAGGAGGAAGCAGAGACAGGACACCTGACCCAAACTGGCCAAAGACGTATTCCATATCACAGCACATCATGCCTACTATATAAACCAGGGGCAGTTACCTGGAAGGGCTAGATTGCTGCGTGGGTCGGGCTGGGTATCAGTCAGTGGGTGGTGAGTAGTTGTGCTCTCTTCCCTCATTATTTCCCTTATCATTATTATTATTGGTGGTAGCAGCAGTGGTTTGTGTTATAACTTAGTTATGGGACTGTTTTTATCTCAACCCATGGGAGTTACATTCTTTCGATTCTCCCCCCCATCCCGCCAGGAGCAGGGGGAGGAAGAAGCGGAGTGAGTGAGTGGCTGCATGGTTCTGAGTTACTAGCTGGGCTTAAATCATGACAGTGAAGTTCAGCAATGAACAGTGGTGTGATTGTTTTTACCAGAAAGGTAGAGCCATAAAGGCATCTGCTCTGCAACATGAATGCTGAAAGTTTCCAATACTAGTCACGTATGCTAGATATAAAGCATAGACAGAAAAGTAGTTTACTTTCATCACTTAAGTGGGATGTTGTCAAGCATTCTTTAATTAAAAAAAAACAAACAAACAAAAAAAAAAACTACAAAAACAAACAAAAAAACCCAAACAAAACACTTTTAATTTTTCATTTAACAAAATTATCAAAATTGCATGAATGAAACACTCCTCACTTGTTAAGAAATTCGTTTTTCTTTCCTATACCTAAAGATCATATCTTTTTGTTGTTAACATTTAACATACTCATAACATAATAACATAATTTCTATTGAAATAACATAATTTCAATAACATAATTTCTATAAGGTTATAGCCTCATAAAGTCCTTTCACAAAGCAGCCTTGAAGACATTTTTTTATTATTTATTTATTTTAGGAAGCAGCATAACATTACATCAGAGAGAAAAGTTGTCCTTAATCTCTGAAAATCATAAAGTTAGCAAGCCAGATGTTACTGTCGCCTCCACCTAGTGCAATCTATTTCTAGCTCACTTAATTAAACCACAATCAGAATTGTGGCTTAGGAAGTGCTGGAAAAGTACAAAAATACAAAGCAGATGTGAAAGGAGAGTTATATGTATATGGACATTGCAGTAATAAACTTAATTCCATGTTTCCTTGTGAGCTACATGCTTATCATGCTGTTTTAAGCAATGCACCATTCTGAATATTTTTTTTGTTCCCAAAATTCATGCATACACAGTTCACCAAAAACATGTTCTTACAAAATGTCCTGAAGTTCTTTCTCTAAAGATAACAGACCATCGAGTTTTTACCAGACAGAACTTAACTGAAATCTTCAGAAAATTAATGGAATATGAGTATCTCTGAAATTCTCATACCTGTCAAGGTATTTACATAGTAAACTCTAGTAAGAATCAAGAGTCACACAACGTAAACTTCTTCATATTACTTGCAACATACCTCCTCAAAGATAAGGATGTGTGAGCTAACACTGCATAGCTGACCGGCACACAGTGGTGACTCCTTGCATAGGAGTCTTATAGAGTCCTAAGAAGGGGATCCACAAAAGTCAGCCTGCTTAATGGAGAGGTGCTCAACATAGCAAATAGAAAATGTTGCAGAAAAGCAATAATGATACTGAGATTTTGTCCAAGTTTATCCACCAGCTCAATTTTATTTACCACACTTTCAAATTACTAAGTTTAGGAAACTTAAATCATCAGAGTTGGTCCATGATACCATCATGGTATCATGGCTGTGCATATTCTAAGAAACAAAAATGCAAGGCCTTATTCAAAACCAGGTGGATATATACATTGCACTTTTAGAATCAATTTTTTTTTTTTACACTCATATTGCCTTAATGACAAACTTTACTGAAAATCTGTTATTCAATCTAGTAATTTGCTCAGCATGTTTGATGGTGCATATTCAAATAGTCTAGGGACTTTGTTACAGAGTAAAGGGCTTTGCATGGCAAACACTACTGAGTGACTCAGATTTTTTAAAAGGAATCTGGAAAACATCCCATGTAATGCATCTGCTCATCTACCATAAAATTTCAAGGCTAAGGTTTCCTAAGTAGGAGGGAAATATGATTATGTACTTGGCATCAATATGAACTATACCACATTCATTTTCTTCTGTGAAAAAACAGAGGGAGATGTGACCCTTCCGGTTCTCCCACATAATTCTACTAAACTACAAAATATATGGCTTATTCTAATAGCACAAGATACGCAAAGCCCTATGTGAGCTGTTGCTGATCAGACAGCATGCTGCTTATGTCTGAAAAGTGCAACATAAGTGCACAGAATAAAAATTACTCTGAAACAGGCCTGAATAAACTGTGTACAAGTAGGAATGCAGATAGCATGAATGTGATTAAGGAACAGAGCTGCTAGCCATAGAGAATTTGGGGAGTTTCAAAAATACAGGTGAGGAAGTCCAACAAAGTTTCATCTTTAGACTAATCACCGAGTCTGTGAAAGTCTATGTTTCCAGGTGTTTTCATTCTGGCTTAAGGCAACAGACCCATGGGCATATCTTGACACCTTGATTGCATGTTTCAACTGTGTGGGAAACCGTGATGGACCTTGGTGGACTTCTCCTGCAAATGCACTCAATAACTTATTTCTAAAATACAAGGAGCTACAAGGACTAAACTCCCAGGAGGAAGCATTTTTCCTCCCTTTACTTCACATGGACAATATTTTGGGGCATGAATTCTATTGCTCAGGTTCTCCTTCGTTAATCACAAAATTCCCCCTTGTTACATAAAGGACAAAAAAAAAAATCACTATTATCAACATACAATGCCCACTTTTTCAGACACAAAGTGGACCAAGATGCTCTACTTGTCCTGCAGCACAACACATTGTGACAGAAGGACCTGAGGGTGCTGATCAACAAGAAACTGAAGATGATCCAGCTTTAGCATGTGCTCACAGCCCAGAAAGCCAACCGGATCCTGGGCTGCATCAAAAACAGTGTGACCAGCAGGTCAAAGGAGGTGATCCTGCTCCTCTACTCTGCTCTCATGAGACCTCACTTGGACTATTGTGTACAGTTCTGGTGTCCTCAACATCAAAAGGACATGGAACTGTTGGAACAAGTCCAAAGGAGGCCACAAGGATGATCAGAGGGCCAGAGCACTTCCTGTATGAAGACAGGCTGAGAAAGTTGGGGCTGTTGAGCCTGGAGAAGAGAAGGCTGCGTGGAGACCTCATAGCAGCCTTCCAGTATCTGAATGGGTCATACAAGGATGTGGGAGAAGGACTCTTCATTAGGAACTGTAGTAATAGGACAAGGGATAATGGATTTAAACAGGGGAAGTTCAGGTTAGATATAAGGAAGAAGTTCTTTACTGCAAGGATGGTGAGGCACTGGCACAGGCTGCCCAAGGAAGTGGTGAATGCTGCATTGCTGGCAGTCTTCAAGGCCAGGTTGAACAGAGCATCAGGTGACATGACCTAGGGTGAGGCATCCCTGCCCATGGCAGGGCAGCTGGAGCTAGGTGATCTTAAGGACCTTTCCAGCCCTAACTATTCTATGATTCTACAATTTCTTCACAGGTGACTGTCATGGAGTACAAACAGTATATTTACAATGCTCTGTGGATGGGCAGCAAAGAGAAATGTTATGTGCTTACGTTGTTCTGACAGGAATGCCATGTGCTTACATTGTTCTGACAGCCATGCTCTGATCATATTGAATCCTGTGCAGAAGCAAGAGAGGAAGCAAAGTGCCTGAGTATTCAGCCCTGCAGGCCCCCAGGAGCAGTGGTTAGAGTGGGACAATGGGGATAGCAGGTGCACAGTTTGCAGCAAATGCCAAACTGAGAGCTTCTGGAGAAAACTAGTCAACTATCAGCAGCATGGAGCAGATCCAAGCCTTGGAGCTGAGACAGAAAGAAATTTCTAGGAATCAAGAAGGACTGAATGAAGCATGTTTTAATCCAGAAGCCACTAAAGCCAATGGACTGGAAAGCAAGATAGAATAGGGCCATCTCTTTCACTGTCTATGGCAGGTAGGGGTAATTTATATTAATCTATTTTGTATGGGTTTTTCTTCATTCAGAAATTCTGTCTGGGCTTTTTTACAGAGTTAGTTTTACATTATTATTAGTGTATTTTGATTAATAGAGCCTTAAAACTCAGAAGCATTTTCAGAAAACAGGGGCAGATCCACATCTGGTAGGCATATATTTCAGCTCATACTGGTTCCTCTGGTAAAGATAGGCAATGAAATACATCAGTTGGATCTGTGTTTCAGCTACGCTAGTAACACAGTGAATGTGTAGCACTGCATGTCAGATTTCCACTAGGCTCCTCCAGAATAAGATGTGCCATGAAGTAGCAGTGTTTAAAGTCTGTCATGAACTGAAGTCCACATAAGAGGTTTTGAAATTTTCATAGCCAAAAATATTGCTTCAGGGGTGACACAGGTAAATTTGGCAGATTGGAAGAGAATAATATACATTCAGAAGCACAGAGACAAAACAATGTACACCCAGGCAATACCCTGTCCATGCCAGTATCACTGGTCTAGTAGGTTTCCATTTTGGTAGTTTTTCCATGGAAGAAGCAACATGCATTTGGGAACCTCTAAGAAACTACCAACAAATAGCCACCTTTCTTTCAATTCCTTTACTTGCTAAATAAGTCACACAGTAAACATGATGAAGGATGATAAAAGAAAATCTACACTACTGCAGGTACATTTTTTTTAGAGTATTAGAATAACCAGAAGTCTCTGACAAAAAAATACTTTCTTCCTACAATATTCACTATGCAGAATGATGGATGATGATTTCCAAGAAACTGTAAACATTAGGGCTTAATTTTTAGAAGCAGCAGAAATCTAGGGCACATGAAAGATGGTAGGATTTGAGTATTAAGGGTCAGGTAGTCTATTAATAAAGAGTACAACTGAGAGAACTTTAATGTTTCATGTATGCCTACATACATGCTTATAGAGACAAGTACAACAACAATCACTGATCAATACACTAATGGAAGCCACAATGACGAAATGAGAAATATACTGCAGATAGAATTGGTACCTATTTGTATCCTAAATGCAATATGCAGAATACTTTTATAAGAAAAGTATTATGACACAGTAATTTGGCCATGAGAGGGTAATTGACTTAAGATATGCTGATAAAGATCGATTGCTAAGGTTTGGAGTTATGACACCAACAGAGTTACAATGACATTAGCACAAAGAGAGAGACACAAATCCATTATAAAGATACAATCAAATATTCAAAAAAGCCTGGCATGCTCATTACTTATTCATGCTAATACAAGTATATTAAGAAATCTAAACAGTGTTAGCATTCAATCACTCACAAACCAAATGAGGTTTTGCATTTATCAGCCACCAGCCATCAAGAACGTAACATTAGCTGTACAAAGGTGGTAATATGACATAACTGGAGATATTTATATCAGCCTACAGTGACTGAGAGATACAGTAGGATTTATTAAACTGAGTAATGCCTTCACACTCAGCACAGCAATAAAAGAAATAGCTGTGCAGGAGTCATTTCCCCAGACAAGAAGATTTATTTTCATAATCACTTAAAGAAGTTGTATATGCTTTAAAGGGTCTAAAACAGCCTTCTCACCCTTAATAAACTGTTTGCAAATACAAAATCAAGTGTTAAAATTTTTAAAACATACCTCAAAAATCAAAATAGTTTCTAGGGTGTCTGTCTTACTGGGGTTTAGCACTTTTTCTCTTAGACTGGTTAAAGAACCACCAAGGTTAATTTAGACTCAAATGGACTTTTACAAGTTTAATAAAACTCCTTCCACTTCGCACTTGAATCTCAAATGGTTTCATCATCCAAACAGTCAAACCCAAGAATCTTAGGCTGGGACGCACAGCAGGCTCATTTCTCAGATCAGACAGGCTTCTTTTAAATCCTTTCCTAGGAAGTGTATCAGTTATTTTGCTGTAAATTTTTGTAGCCTTATTTAGTATGCCTTTAACTTCCTTGCTCACCAGATAAACAGGTATGGTTTGGAAACACTCTTGAATAAACTGCTCATTTCAGTGGGAAAGAGACCTGCCATCAATGTGCTGAGGTTCCCCAGCCCTGCCTAGCCACCCCAGTGGTTCTAGTTCCTCCCCCTGGCCTGATCCTGACACCCACTCAATAGGCTGGCATCCCACCTAACCCTCAACTGGTCCTATCCCCAAGGATGTGCCTGATGCCCAGGGCTGGGGATGCCTGCAACTGTACTGCTCCCTGGCTGTGGCAGTGGCATGAGCCCTGGCTATGAGGCCCTGCCCTGCAGCCCCTGGAACCCCTGACACCCCTAACACTCCTGGAGCATTTCAACACACCTTCACCTTTTCCAGCTACGTCTATACATGGTACTAAATAGCTACACTTTTCTCAGCAATAATGGGGAAATATAGTTTATAGTAAAACTATAAACATTTTGGGGCGAGGTGGAGATCAGAAGTGAAGTTTTGACAACTATAACAACAAAATCATTCTAGAACTAAACAAAATACTAAAGGCTGCTATAATTGCATGCTGCATGACATACCTCCTAGTGCAAAGACACAGTATACATCTGCAGGAGATATTTACACTTGCTTTACAGAAGCACTTGAGTAAGGTATTGCTTCAGTTTGATCCCGATGACATGCCATTTATAAACTGTGACTGATAAATCTAATGCCTCTGAAATCAGATAAAACTTTGATAAATTACTTCTTAGTGAGCAGGCTGCAATAGCTACTTCTGTCCACATTTAACCACCCTGCTGCAATCAGCACCATTTTGTTTAATCAACAGTTCAGACAACAATACGCTTGAAAGCTATCACACCATTAAGAGATGTGAAGATACTCCTTTCCTGAAGGATACGTTAAGACAGAAAACTACAAAAACTAAACTCCTTCTTAACAGTTTTTATGGCATGATTACTTGCTAGGAAAAGTCACACGATTTTAAAGAAGAATTTTATTCCAAGGGCTTTTCCCATATTTTGTGGTGATGACACTTGAGAAAAGTCCTGTAGCAGAATCAAACGCACATAGTAACATAATCATTTTCTCCTTCACAGACAGATTAAATGACCACCGATACTTTAACACAGAGAAAACATGCATGGGTGGCTTAAATACCAAAATGGTAAGAGAAGCCCTGAAACTACAGCAGCATGGGAAAAACAGAATTTTACAGTTAACAAAATAAAATTGTGCCAAGGCTGCTAATGCCACACCAATTTTTTTCCACAGTCAGGGGAATTCTCTGTAAAAATTCAAAATAAATTTATGGTGATGTCAAAGAGCATGAGGTGCAGAAAATCAAGTAGAAACTGATTTGTTTATATCAATGCACATCAGCCTGCTGGGCAGAATAAGCTAACAATTCATAAATGCTAAAGGCTTCCTATTTACGCCTTCCCTCTGGATTCTATGAGCAGGTCATTTGTGGCTGAGTGTAGAAGTATAACATTGTTCCTTTGGTCTTCACCCAGTGGAACCAAGTCTCCAGATTAGCAAGTGATTTTTGAAACAGAACAGTAGAATTGTGTTTCTCACTTTCTTAAACTGGTTAGCAGCAACATGAGGTAAATTATTTCACTCTAAGTGGAGATATTATTCATACGTTAGGTTTTTAAACTTAAACGTTGTCCTGGGTTCAGCAGTAGCAGTCATTTTTCTCCTTCTCAGTAGCTGGTGCAGTGCTGTGGTTTTGACTTTCGGCCTGGGAACAGCACTGATAACACCAATGTTTTTAGTTGCTGCTCAGTAATGTTTCCTCTGATCAAGGACTTTCTGAGTCTCATGCTCTGCCAGGGAGGAGGGAAAGCCAGGAGGGAGCAGAGACAGGACACCTGACTGTCATGGGTTTGGCAGCAGCAGTCATTTTTCTCCTTCTTGGTAGCTGGTGCAGCACTGTGTTTTTGATTTTGGGCCTGGGAACAGCGCTGATAACACCAGTGTTTTCAGTTACTGCTTGCTAATGTTTTGGTCTGACCAAGGACGTCCTGAGTCTCATGATATGCTGGGGAGCAGGGGAAGCCACGAGGAAGCAGAGACAGGACACCTGACCCAAACTGACCAAAGAGGTTATTCCATACCACAGCACGTCATGTCCAGGATGTGAAGACGGGGAGCAGAGACCCAGAAGGGTGTGGTGGTGCAGTGGGGAGAGTTCATTGCTGGGGGGTGCACTGGCTGGGTCGGGCTTGGTGAGCAGTTGTATTCTCTTTCTTTGTACTTCTCCTGTCATTAGTATGATTGGTGGTAGCAGCAGTGATTTGTGTTATACCTTAGTTACTAAACTGTTCTTATCTCAACCTGTGGGAGTTGCATTCTTTCGATTCTTGAGAACTTTGAGAGCCAATAAATCAGCATTGTGAGGAGTGGCTATTAATCCACAACAATGAATGCTTATCACAAATATGATTAGACACATTCTGGTCAGATCTGTCGTTACCTCAACCCTTCAAGCCCCATGTTGGGCACCAAAAAGAACTGTTGTGGTTTAAGCTCAGTCAGCCACGCTGTCGCTGTCGCTCATTCCTTCCCTCCCTTCCTCCCCGCCTTTCCCAGAGGGATGGGGAGGAGAATTGAAAGAATGTAACTCTCACAGGTTGAGATAAGAACAGTCCAGTAACTAAGGTATAACATAAACCACTACTGCTACCACCAATAATAATAATAATGGTAAGGGAAATAACAAGGGAAAAGAATACAACCGCTCACCACCTGCTGACTGATATCCAGCCCGACCCGAGCAGTGATCTAACCCTTCCAGGTAACTGCCCTCAGTTTATATAGTAGGCATGACATGCTGCGGTATGGATACGTCTTTGATCAGTTTGGGTCAGTGTTGGGGTTTAAGCCTCTAAAACTCACGAAGTTTTACTCCCTCCCTCCCTCCCTCCCTCCCTCCCTCTCTTTCTTCCCCCAGTCCTGGGGGGATGGGAAGGAGAATTGAAAGAATGCAACTCCCACAGGTTGAGATAAGAACAGTTTAGTAACTAAGGTATAACACAAATCACTGCTGCTACCACCAGTAATAATACAAGAGAAATACAAGGAAAGATAATACAACTGCTCACCAAGCCCAACCCAGCCAGTGCACCCCCCAGCAGCGAACCCCCCAATGCACCACCACCACACCCTTCTGGGTCTCTGCTCTCCAGTTTCACATCCTGGACATAACATGCTGTGGTATGGAATAACCTCTTTGGTCAGTTTGGGTCAGGTGTCCTGTCTCTACTTCCTCCCGGCTCCCCTCGTCCCTGGCACAGCATGAGACTCAGAAAGTCCTTGGCCAGACCAAAACATTACCAAGCAGTAACTGAAAACACTGGTGCTATCAGCGCTGTTCCCAGGCCCAAAATCAAAAACACAGCGCTGCACTAGCTACCAAGAAGGAGAAAAATGACTGCTGCTGCTGAATCCATGACAAACACTTAAATGAGGTGTGTTGTCATCCTGGTCATACCAGAGAGGGACAAATCACGGGAACGTGCTACAGCTTGGCCTATGCATACAGAGCCGTGTTCAACATCTTCCAGCACCTTCAAAACAAAAAAAAATGTCCTTGGATCTGACGGCAAAGCAACAGACTGTGCAGCTACTCCAGCTCCAATTACAGCAGCTACACCAGCCCCAGCTACAAGTAAAGAAGCTACTCAAATTCCTACCGCAACAGACAGTGCAGATAATCCAAGTATAGCAGCTACACCAGAGGACCAATTCATGCCAATATTAGTTGCCCCTGTATGCAGGGGGAAAAGCAAAAATGAGGCAAGAAAGATGAAGCAAGAAACAATGTACTCACCACCCAGGACAGCATCTGACCAGGAGTTATTAGTATGTGAATCAGAAGAAGAAGAGGAAGAAGAGATGATGTCTTGACCCCGGACCTCAACTGAGCTACGGAATATGTGAAAACGTTTCACTCATTAACCAGGGGAGCACATCATCACCTGGTTGCTCCAATGCTGGGACAATGGGGCCGATGGTCACAAACCAGAAGAAAAGGAAGCCAAGCAGCTGGGATCACTTGCTAAAGAGGAGGAAATTGACAAAGCAATTGCAAGAGAGAAAAAGACCCTCAGTCACTGGAAGCGGCCCATGGCAGTTGTGAAAGAAAGGTTTCCATACAAGAATGATGTTATGAGTTGTTTGGCCAAGTGGACTACTCAGGAGAAAGGCATCCATTCTATGAGGGAATCAGCTATTGTAGAGATGATCTATCACATCAAGCTGAATGTCAGGGATGTACCCATAGATCCAGATGAAGTTGAATGTACATGACCCACGTGGCGGAAATTTACACAGAATGCACCATCATCATATGCCCATTCATTGGCAACAGTAATCTGGAATGACGTAGCACCACCAACAGTGGATGAAATGATTCATAAACTCTGAGAGTTCGAAGACAATCTCATCCCTTCCATTGTTTCAGCTGTGAAAAAACTGTCCCAGGAGCTCAAACAATTGAGAGACAATCTATCTGATCTATCCAGCTCCTCATGTGCACCAACATACATCTCAGCTATTAACAAAAGGCATCCTACTGCTCGAGAGAGAAGATATAGAAGGTATACGCCACAGGGCACCCTATGATTTTACCTGCGGGATCATGGAGGAGACATGACAAAGTGGGATGGAAATCCTACCTCAGCTCTGGAGGAACAGGTGCATGAATTGAAGAGGAGAACAAAGGTCAAGGATGATCATCTCATGAAAGCTGTGGCTTCAGTCTCTGGTGAGCAGGTTCCCAGATGGAGTGGAAGAGCTGGTTTCACTCCAGCTCCTCTAATAAAGAAGAATAATCCCTTTCTACAAGACTTAAGTGTCCAATGTTGTGATGACTATTAGAGGGGCCCTGCTTCCAGCCAAGTGGAGGTAGGGAACAATCAGATTTACTGGACTGTGTGGATCAGATGGCCTGGCGCATCAGTCCCTCAGAAGTATAAGGCTGTAGTAGATACCGGTGCACAGTGTACCCTGATGCCATCAACCTGTCAAGGGGTGGAACCCATTTCTGCTCCTGGAGTGACAGGAGGATCCCAAGAATTGACTGTACTGGAGACTGAAATCAGCCTGACTGGAAGGAAACGGCAAAAATACCCCATTATGAGTGGTCCAGAGGCTCCATGCATCCTTGGCAGAGACTACCTCAGGAGAGGGTATTTCAAAGACTCAGAAGGGTAACAATGGGCTTTTGGTATTGCTGCTTTGGAGACAGGGGAAATTGATCAGCTGCCTACCTTGCCTGGTCTCTCAGAGGACCCTTCTGTTGTGGGGCTGCTGAAGGTGAAAGAACCAAGTGCCAATAAGTGCCAATCCTGACCATGACAGTGCACCAGCGGCAATATCTCACCAACCAAGACTCCCTGATTTGACTTTTGGCCTGGGAACAGCTCCGATAACACTGATGTTTTTAGTTGCTCAGTAATGTTTACACTGACCATGGACTTTCTGAGTCTCATCCTCTGACAGGGGGGAGGGGAAGCCAGGAGGAAGCAGAGACAGGGCACCTGACCCAAACTGATCAAAGACGTATCCCATACCACAGCATGTCATGCCCACTATATAAACTGGGGGCAGTTAGAGCACTGCTCGGGTCAGGCTGGGTATCAGTCAGCAGGTGGTGAGCAGTTGTATTCTTTTCCCTTGTTATTTCCCTTACCATTATTGTTATTGGTGGTAGCAGTAGTGGTTTGTGTTATACCTTAGTTATGGGGCTGTTCTTATCTCAACCTGTGGGAGTTACATTCTTCTGATTCTCCTCCCCATCCCTCCAGGAGCTGGGAGGAGAAAGGGGTGGGAATGAAAAAGTGACTGCATGGATGACTGGGCTTAAACCATGACACTGTGATCCTCACCAAGGCTCCCAGTGTTGACAAAGCTAGAAGATAAATCAGCAATTAAAAACAGGGTGGATCAGCAATTCCCTATCAAAAATATTGCTCTGAATTATTTTAGGAGAACATTCTACATCTCTTCAACTAGAAAATGGGCATATGTTAAACCAATTTTTTGTAAAGGAATAGCTTATCCACTCTACATTGAAGAAGGAGGCTGCTAAGCTAAGTGATTGAATAATCTATTGTAGGTACTCGTTTAGTAATGTTTTTCTCACAACCAGAACGTGACATCAGGAAAGCCATTTCTTAAAGAAGCTGAAGGAAAGGACTAAAGATTTTTATGAAAAATGGCAAAATCCCATTTCTCAGCCACTGATGTCTTCTATGAGAAAAGGACAGAAAGCCCAAATAGTGGACTGATACTGAACTGTGAAGCAGCTGGACTGTGCTTCAAATAGTCACAATTAAAATCAAAATCATATGATAATCAGAGTTCCCAGGTAAGTTAAGTCAATAAAGTTAAGGTCTGCACCCCCAAACTTGCCTTTCTTTTTACCTATGGTAAACAATGGCCAAGTACAGAATAATTCAAAATCACAGTGTATGACTAATTGCATTCTCGAACACAGTCTCTCCTTTGTCTTCAGAAATTAAACTGGAAGCAGAATTAACCCAGGTAAAGAAGATGCAGGTTGATCTAAACGAGCAACTTTCACCTAGTCACAAAGAATGACAAATTAAAAACTTCTACAAAATGCAGATATACAATCAAATTCTGCTATTGGATGAAATAATTGGGGACCAACATGACTTAAGCACCATCACTCCAATCACTGTGTCCTTGCCTGGTGACTATTAATCTTTCTCTGCCAAATTTCCACTTCATCTTGGAATGACAGCAAAATGATAAAGAGATAAACCCAGCTAGTACAGTACACAATATAATACACCATTTCCTAATGTAACCCTCCACTGATTGTTATACATTCTCCAGTATTCCCAGAGCGCAGCAAATATAAATGGTCAAGATACTGAGAGTCCAAACATACGGTTGGGCATTGTAACTTTAAACAGACATTTCACATTTTTATGGACATTTACTCTCAGAGCACCAGTAAGATCCCATCCTGAAAACACTGGGACAACCCCACCACTGATGTCCACTGGACCTGTAGATTTGACACTGGAGCTCCATTAGATTTTGAGAGAAGAGTTCAGGCTACTGCGTGAGTCAAATTTCATCAACCAGCAGCTATGTAAATCAGAATTTGGCAACTGAGCCAGGCATGCCTCTCTTGTTCCTAAAACTCAGTCTCACTTCTGGTTTATACTTGTTAAAGAGGGAATAGGAAAGAGAAAAATGGAAGCAATAAAATCAACTAATAGCAACACCTAATGTCAACATTCTTTTGCCTAAGAGATGATAGAGTGAAATATGAAACTCCTCTCCTAAAGACTTAAGATTTCAGCCTCAGCTACACAGATCTGCTTTAGTACAGTGCACACTGTCCTAGGTATACATGCAAGGGAAGGATCTTTCACAGGAAAAAAAATTTAACAGCAGTGCTGAAACCATAAAAGAGAGGAGGCATGAGCTACTGCTCCTTCTTATTCAAGAAATACAGGCCTGAATCTAACTGGTAAGGGAAAAGTCATGGATAAACTCTCCTTCAGTTTTGACACTATTATGTTACCTCTTGTAACATGGTGATTTCACTTGAGATTTTTTGAATTCTCCAGACATATTCAGAATAGGGAGGGAGGAAGGGAGAATGCAGACGGGGCATACTCAAGTCCCATGAGTCCAACTACTTTGTACCAGAGCTTCATAAAGCTCTCTGTTTGGGTTCATGAGAGATGTGTTGCTATTGATAGCCATTGTGTCAGCACAGTTTTGCTCTGAATTCTGAAAAACTCTGTATATCATGGGAAAACCATGATCTCCACCCAAAGAATGTTATCTTTCTTATCATCCTATCTTTTCATATTTCCTTTACTCCTATTCATATCTTCCATGTTTCTTCTTATCTGATACCTTTCCCTTCCAATTCTGATTATAAAAAGACACTTCTTCAAACACTTGCTCTGATGACCTCCTTAGTAGTTCTTACTACAGCACTAAATAAACTTCTGGTTTGACTGTTGCATTCGAGATGACTATTCCTCACCAGCCTGTGTAGGCTTAATGCAACACAGATCAAGAGAAAAAAGACACTAAAATTCTTGTGTCAAAAACTAGATAAAGAAGATATTTTTAAAAGGGAATAAAAGTATTAAAAGGCAATTGAATATTTCTGAGTATTTTCTGTGTTTTCATACTATCTATACCAGACATAGTACAGAAATTTTTGGAAAAAAACCCAGATTTAATATAGCTCAAGTGAATAAGGAATCGCAGTATATGATCCAAAGATGTGTTCTGTATGAAACTGACTTTTCCAAGGGAGAAAAGCAAAGATAAAACTAGCATAAATTTGATACATTCTGTCAACTATTTATTTGATTTTATAATGCAAATGGGTATTATGAAATAGATTAAATACTTAATAAGAACAGGATACCATCTTAGGTGAACTTTAGATGCAGTCCATCTAGAGTTACTAAAAATAAGGCCAACAGGCACTGAGGGAGCCTCAAGTCCTCAGCAGGGCCTGCCCAGGAGCCGGCAGCTCAGCGGACGCGAGCAGCTGACTCAGAGGGGGCGGTGCCAGGAGGAGCGGCACCAGCCCTGACTGGGTAAAAACCTGCCCCACGGATCGCGAGCAACCAGGAATGCGGCGAATAGGGCCTGCTCAAGGCAGTTCGCGCGAGGAGGATGGTGAGCACTCGCCGTATGACCAGGGTCCGGTCTGGGAGCTCTGCTCTGGCTGTCCCAGTGGTGACCAGCGTAGGCACCCAGACAGAGCTGGTGAGAGGGGAGGCCTCAGTGCAGAGCTTGGGCTGTAGAGAGCGCCTGCACTGCTCTCCTGAGAGGAGGGAACGCAATGGGCAGGGTTGCACTTGGTGCTCCCTGGTGGAGGTCCTCCTGCAGCAGGAGCTGAGCTGCGGGACGCTGTCAATAGGCTGGAAGGTGTCAGGGAAGATGAGGGGAAGCAGCACTGCTGCTCCAGGACCAGACTGTGCAGGGCCCTCAAGCGTCCACTGTCGCTCATGCAGGAAAGGAGGCCGCTAACCCAGGAAACTGGGAAACAGTAACAGAAAAAACAACAAAAAAAGGAGGAAGAGGACGATTAAAAGCAAGGAGCTTCCTCCTAAATCTGTTGTCCCAACCCAGAGCCCGTTTGCTGTCCTGCAGGGGGCTGATGAGGAGCCACACTCCCACCAGGAACAACCGGCTGATGCACTGGTAAAGAAGATCACTACTGGTGCTGCCAGGAAAAAGTGGCAGGCCGTAGTAGTAGGGGACTCTACTCTGAAAGGAACAGAGGCACCCATCTGTTGGCCTGACCCAGTCTCAAGGGAGGTGTGTTGCCTACAGGGGCTCGGATCAGGGATGTTGCAGAGAGGCTGCCTGCACTAGTCAGTCCCACTGACTATTACCCACTTCTAGTGATCCATGTGGGTGCTACTGATATAGATAGCAGGAGCCCAGAGAACATGAAGAAGGACTACAGAGCTCTAGCAGAGGTGGTTAGGGGCTCTGGAGCGCAGATTGTCTTTTCATCAGTTCCCCAGGATACAGAGCAGGACCTTAACAAGGCTAGGAGGATTGGCCAGGTTAATAAATGGTCAGAAGGGTGGTGCCATAGTCAGGGGCTTGGGTACCTTGAACATGGGACCCAGTTTAGGAGGCCAGGTCTACTGGGGGCTGCTGGAGCTGGTCTGACAAAGGGAAGAGTGGATTTGGTAGGACGCTTGCCAGACTGGTCAAGGATGCTTTAAACTGGACGTGTTTGGGGAGGAGGGTATCATTCCATACCAACACACCCAGTCATTTGCCAGCACCTATAATAAACGTTCAGAGCAATGTAGAGATATTCCAGCTGCTCCAGCCAATGAGCTGGCTTCAACTGGAGCTCGGCTCAGATGCCTCTATACAAACGCCTGTAGCATGGAGAACAAACAAGAGGAATTAGAGATGTGTGCATGTCTACAGGGGTATGATACCACAGGCATCACAGAAACATGGTGGGATGGCTCCTATGACTGGTGTGTTGGAATGGAAGGTTACAGGCTCTTTAGGAAAGACAGGCCCAGAAGATGGGGAGGGGGAGTTGCTATTTACGTTAGGGATAGGCTGGAGAGTATAGAACTCTGTCTGGGGACAGGTAAGCAATCGACATAGAGTTTGTGGGTGAGGGTTAAAAGGAGAACAGCAATGGGAAACATTATTGTGGGGATCTATTACAGAAAGCCTGACCAAGAGGACTCGGTGGATGAAGTGCTCTATAGACAGATAGGAACAGCCTCACGCTCGCAGGCCCTTATTCTCATGGGCAACATCAACCACCCTGATATCTGTTAGAGGGATGGTACAGCCTGGCACAAGCAATCCAGGAAGTTCCTCAATTGTGTGGAAGACAACTTCCTTCTGCAAGTAATAGAGGAGCCGACAAGGAGAGGTGCCATGCTTAACCATGTCCTCATCAAAAGGGAAGGGCTGGTTGGAAATGTGACGCTCCAGGGCAGCCTTGATTGCAGCAATAATGAGACGTTTGTATTTCAGATCCTCAGGACAGTGAGAAGAGTGTGCAGCAAGCTCACTGCCCTGGACTTCAAGGGAGGATTTTGATACAAGAGGACTTTGGCCTCTTTAGGAACCTGCTCTGTAAGGTTCCATGGGATACAGCCCTACAGGGCAGGGGGGGGCGAGACTGTTGGTTGATATTCAAGGATCACTTGCTGCAAGCTCAGGAGCAATGCATCCCCACTAGAAGGAAGTGCTGCACGAGGGCCAGGAGATCTCTTTGGATGGATAAGGAACTGCTGAGGAAAATTCAAAGGAAAAAAGAGGCTTATAAAAGGTGGAAGCAAGGACAGGCAGCCTGGGAAGAATACAGGGATGTTGTCCAGGAAGCTAGGGACCAGGTTAGGAAAACTAAGGCCCACTTAGAATTAAACTTGGCTAGGGATGTTAAGGATAACAGGAAGGGATTCTATAGGGACATTGCAAATAAAAGACAGGCTAGGGACAATGTGGGCCCTCTCCAAAGCTATTGGGAGAACTGGCTACCCTGGATTTGGAGAAGGCTGAGGTTCTTAATGACTTCTTTGCCTCAGTCTTCACTGGCAAATACTCTGACCACACCACCCACATCTTGGAATGCAGACACAAGGACAGTGAGAATGAAGACCCTGGGCCCACTGTAGGAGAGGATCTGGTTCGAGACAGTCTTAGGAACCTGAACGTATACAAGTCCATGGGACCTGATGAAATTCATCCGCGGGTCCTGAAGGAGCTGGCAAATGAGGTTGCTGAGACACTGCCCATCATATTTGAAAAATCATGGCAGTCAGGTGAAGTCCTCGATGACTGAAAAAATGGAAATATAACCCCCATTTTTAAGAAGGGGAAAATGGATGAGCCGGGGAACTACAGACCAGTCAGCCCCACCTCTGTGCCTGGCAAAATCTTGGAGCAGATTCTCCTGGAAGGCATGCTGAGGCACATGAAAAACAACAAGGTGGTTGGTGACAGCCAGCATGGCTTCACTAAGAGGAAATCCTGGCTGACCAATCTGGTGGCCTTCTATGAAAGAGCTACACAGCTGAGGGACAGGGGTAGAGCAGCTGATGTCATCTACCTGGACCTGTGCAAAGCGTTTGACACTGTCCCACATGACATCCTTGTCTCTAAGTTGGAGAGACATCAATTTGATAGGTGGACCACTCAGTGGATAAAGAACTGGCTGGATGGCCTCACGCAAAGCATTGTGCTCAATGGCTCAATGTCCAGCTGGAGACCAGCAACGACTGGTGCCCCTCAGGGATCAGTGTTGGGATCGGTCTTGTTCAACATCTTTGTTGGTGACATGGACAGTGGGATTGAGTGCACCCTCAGCAAGTTTGCCGATGACACCAAGCTGCATGGCTCAGTTGATACGTTGGAGGGAAGGAATGCCATGCAGAGGGACCTTGACATGCTTGTGAGGTGGGCTGATACCAACCTGATGAAGTTTAACCATGCCAAGTGCAAGGTCCTACAGCTGGGTCAGAGCAAACCCAGGCACAGCTCCAGGTTGGGCAGAGAAGAGATTCAGAGCAGCCCTGCGGGGAAGGACCTGGGGGTGTTGGTTGATGAGAAAATGAACATGAGCTGGCTTCAGTGTGTGCTTGCAGCCCAGAAAGCCAACCGGATCCTGGGCTGCATCAAAAGGAGTGTGACCAGCAGGTCGAGGGAGGTGATCCTGCCCCTCTACTCTGCTCTCATGAGACCTCACTTGGAGTATTGTGTGCAGTTCTGGCGTCCTCAACATAAAAAGGACATGGAACTGTTGGAACAAGTCCAGAGGAGAGCTATGAGGATGATCAGGGGACTGGAGCACCTCCTGTACGAAGATAGGCTGAGAAAGTTGGGGCTGTTCAGCCTGGAGAAGAGAAGGCTGTGTGAAGACCTCATAGCAGCCTTCCAGTATCTGAAGGGGGCCTATAGGGATGCTGGGGAGGGACCCTTCATGAAGGACTGTAGTGACAGGAGAAGAGGTAACGGGTTCAAACTTAAACAGGGGAAGTTTAGACTGGATCTGAGGAAGAAATTCTTCACTGTAAGGGTGGTGAGGCACTGGAATGGGTTGCCCAGGGAAGTTGTGAATGCTCCATTGGTGGCGATGTTCAAGGCCAGGTTGGAGCGAGACTTGGGTGATATGGTTTAGTGTGAGGTGTCCCTGCCCATGTCAGGGGGGTTGGAAGTAGATGATCTTAAGATCCTTTCCATCCCTAACTATTCTATGATTCTATGATGCTAGTGGTACACAAGCTACTTTGAAAAAAGTCGAGAAACCAGAGAAATTTTAGCTTTCTCACAGAATAAGTGCATACTTTATACATGCATGGAAACATAGTACCAAAATAATTCACTAATTTATCACCAACACCTGCTAACTTCAGCAGGATTAAGATATCTGATCAGTGAAAGCTGTCACTCAGCTATCCATGATATGTTTTGACCATTCACACGTTAATAGAAACATGCATAGAGGAGACAGAAGCCCAGAAACATATCAATATTTCTAATATTGTTAATGAAATCCTGAGACAAACTAGTGAAGTTTAAGACATAGAACACAAGTTATCCAAGTTCAAAAGAATAAATGCTAAAAGATCTGGAATTTGGAGAAGCATATTTTCTGCCTTAAGGAATCAGCTTTTGATTAAGCAATTGACTTTTGTTGTAAATAACATTAAAATAAAGAACTTTAATTTCATCAATATTATAACATTAAAATACAGAAACCACTAACTACCATGGACAAATGTTTTCCATTATATTTAAAGAGAATAAGGCATGAGTTCTGTGGGAACTTGACATTTATCATTCAAGTGAGAAGACATCTTGTGAATCTCAAATAACACAGCTGAGAGCAAGTTTAGTGATCTTTTTTCCTGTCACAGACAGAATAATGCTACATCTTCCTACAGCCATCACATATTCTGTTTCAGTTGTGTAATCACACGCAGAGTTTTGGGAGAAATGTGGAAAGCAGAAAGCCTGCTGTCCTCCTGAAACCTTCATAGCAGACACATAGTAGACCATCACTTACTCCCAGCTGATTCACATATCTTATGGCAAAAATAAAGGAAGCATTCACATCTCCTGCACACAGACACATAAACACATATACAGGCTCCCAATCTTTTATGCAGCGCAGCCTGTCTCAAATTTAGATTTTAGTATTTTCATAAAATATAATGTCATAAGTGCACTCATATTTCCTGAATAATTTCCAATTGAAACTAAATTACAGTTGTCAAAATAAGTGAATGAAGTATCTTTGCTTATTAACATGATAAAGTTTAATATTTTACTAGAGGTCTGCTAATTCTTAATGTACAAAATTCTTCAGCCTCTAGATAATCCATGTAACTAAAGACCATTTAACTTAGAGCTTTATACAGAAAAACATAGTACATTTATGATTTAAACTTTTGAGAATGTTGTAATACCTACTTACCAGCAAGCGCCGTGTTTCAGTTATACAACATTGCAAACAAAATATGTCTCCTTCTACTACAAGCAATCAAATAATACAAGTATTTACATTTTCCATGATACTTCTTTACTGCAAGGGCACAAGATTAATTCAAATAGGTTTGAGCCATGTTACAGCAAGGTTTCTAGCGCAGTGGTCATTTTTCTCTTGATAATTTTCATTCATTTTACTATCAAAACACTAAACCACACACTTCAACCACATAAACTTGTATCAAAACTAATTTAGAGGATTACTGGAGATTCTTTAATTTGAAAGAATCACTTTCAGCATTATCTCTTTTAAAAGAAATCCTTTTTATCCCTTGTTTTCTGAAGGCATGTGAACATTTCAGCATGCTAACTGTAAGTAGAAATGCTTAAATTAAAACTAGTAAACAGAAATAAGATAGTTTCTCAAAGCTTTGGTGGTTCTGAGCTTGGTGTTTGCTTGTTGAGCTTACTCACTTCTCATGTTGGATCATACCCAGGAGGGTCACTGTGAAGAAGCAGCCTTATGAAAACTGAAAAGCATGCCACCGGGCCAGCTAAAATTCAACTGCTGGAGTCAATAGAGCTGTCTAAGCAAAGGTCAGTTTTAGAAGACTCATGTATCAAGACAGACTAGAAGAAAGTGTGTTTTATGTGGTTCAACATATGTGTTAGAGCTAACATTAAAAACAACAAAAAATGAAACTAAACCAAAAGTAACTGAAAAAGATAACGACTTTTTAATATCTTAAGGAAAATAAAGTCCTCTCCCACTTTGGTTTGAATTATTGCCTAATGTGAAAGCTAGTTTTCACAAATTTATGAAGTAACAACATTGTCATAATGGAAAAGCACATCCATTGTAACTACCAGGATATCTTTCGGTATAGAACATTTTCAATAGAACCATTCTTAACTAGAGCCAACCTATTGAAAAAAGACAAGACCATTAGGCAATCAAAAGATTTTACAAGGACTAGATAGGATGAATAGAAGGAAGAAATTATAAGACAAAGCTGTACAAAGACCTCAGAAAACTACTATTCCTTTCTAAGGAATACAGAAGTACAAAAGGTATTCAAAAGCCAACACGGTGTCTTTGTTCGTCATCTGGGTGAGCTGAATACTCCAAAAAAATATTTATGTCTGGTAAAACACAGATTTACTTTCAATTTTTCTTTTTTTTTTATTTTTTTAAATGCAAGCGATTAGAAGGATATCCAATAAAAAGGTACATTAGCATTTGCCAAAATATTAAAGTATCATCAAATACATAAAGAACACTGAATACCTCAATAACACATCAACTAGCATGGCTTCCTACAACTCACTAGTCAACTAAGTTGGCACAATTAGTTAGTATGCTATTTACACTAATCTGCAAAAAGTGACTTATTTAACAGTAAAAATCAATTAGAATCAAACCCAAGGCTTTTTAATTATAGAAAACACAAGGCATAAACTTAAAAAAACAATTTAATGGCTAAGTGATTAATGTTTTACCTGAACATGTATTCTCATTAAAAGCAAAGTAAATATCTCTGAATACAGGTATATTCCATGCCATTCTCTTTATTATTTAATTTCCCAGGTATCTCAGCATGATCTGAATAAATTATGCTGACAATACAACAACATAAATGATAAATCAACAGCACAATTCCAGTAATATATAGCATGAAATGTAAATAATAACCAGCACTGCTAATTGGCTCACTATTTGGCACAAATCAGTAAGTAAGCTATTTCCCTGGTAATGCTTCAGCTGTGTGCCACCTTAATCATTAAGCATTTCTAGCCATTCTAAGCTGTTTCTACTGTTTTGTATAAGAAACTGTACTATATCATACAAAATAATGCCTGAAAGATACTTTTGTTGAAAGAAAAATAAAATTGCTCATTGACAGCATCTGGATATTACGAACCAACTCCTGCTACATGGTGTAGTCAATTCACTAGCATTAGTCAATTCATTGCTTGAAATACCAAATCAGAATGTGGCTTACTTGACAAGCTAAAGTAGAATAACCAGAGACTGAAGTTATTTACCAGCCCAATCAATTCCCAGCGCCTAGAAGAGTCTGTAGTGTTTGCTTCAGGACTTTATTTATTGTCAAACACAAAAGATTAATATAAAAGTGTAAATCCTACTTTCTGTCATAGGCTGAAGACTCCCTGACCTCTGAGACTTCCACAGAGCTCCTTATCTCAGGAGGGACTCCCTCTTACAGAGCAGAGGCTTTCTATTACTGAGCAATAAGACCCAGACACCTGATGCTGCTCTGTGAGGCTCCGCACCGCCTCTCTTTCTTTCCTAACCTATGCTACATTACAACAAGCCCCAAGCTGTTGAAAATAAAACCAATATCATCAATATCCCAAAGGAGAGTCACTGAAAATGTGATATAAGATAAATGTTAGCTCATGTTTTCCTACTTTATTTCATTGCATCTGTGAGAATTGCCTTACAAACATTTATGCCTGCTTTGGTTTTGTTTTCTAATCCTGCCACATTTTTCACTCCAAAGACCTTCTTCATCTGCAAGTCCCCTTCTGCAAAACATCAAAACCTCCTCTTCATAAATTTTCAATTTGTTGGCACACCTCTTTGCTTGCAGTATGGGACAAAGCCAATTAAGGAATCAGATTTACCTTGAGTAAATCACTTCCTACAAAGTCTTATTAATCTTCTCATTCACTTAAACTAAACTCTCTATTTTCATTTTTTCTTTGTATGTAAATTTCTGTTTCTGAATACTTTTTATGATTATTCCTGTATTCTTTATGCTTATGATGTGTATATTTTCAAGCAGAAAGTCACAAATTCAACAGTGTATTCAAGGCAAGAAAATATCACTAATAGGTATCATAATATTTGCAGTATTATTTTCCAACCCATTCTTTATTCATCCAACCATTTTGTTTGCTGCTAAGACCACTGCTGTGAACTGAGCAGCCTTTTCTATTGAGCTGTCTGCAGTAATGATGATCATGAGGAAACTCTATCCCAAATGAAAGAAATGGAAAAACTCCCAGAGACTTCAGTAGGATCTGAATTTCACTGAAGTTCCTTCTATCAAGTAGCTATGGCTAATTGACAATTCAATCAATGGTTATAAATACTGCAAATAATTCTATACAATTTATATTGCAAGAAATTTGTCAAAAGAGTATATTTGAATTTCTGCTCCCTAATAGTCTATATCAGTTAGATCTCCAGAATTCCTGAGACCCCTATGAACTTGACTAAGCAAAAACTATAGTCATCTATAATTTTTTTCCTTTTATTTTGCATTCCTGTCATGCCTTTAACCTTTACACTGCAAATAAATCTAATAAATATACTGAATAGATCTTTGTTGGTCCTGAGTTTTGCAGAGCCCCCTGTTAACTTTTACCTATGCTCAATACTGGCCAGCTCTCCATTCTTTGTTATTTCTCCAAGGGTCCAGAAAGATTTCATTAATGTGTTTTTTTGTATAGTTGCCCATTCCTTGGTAAATATAAATACTTCTGGTAGCCTGAGAAGTATCATTCATGGCAATTTCCCTCTTTCTACTGTATATGCCCTCTTTAAATCGTTATTTTTTGTTGTTAGTGTTTTAAATCCAGGTAATTACTTTTCCTCTATTCCTGCTGAACCTAAACTCACAATCTGATGAAGAGTTTCTGTTCCAGAAATGGAACGGAGAATGAAAACAAAATTGACAGCTAGAAAACAAAAGGTTATAATCCTCATTGCATATCTACAAGTGCTCATCTACAATTTACAAATCTGTTTCATGGCACAGCCACATACAGTGTATTTAAGTTAATTTGAAAATACTATGCATTTGCAAAGTCTCTACCGTCTGCTGCTTACCTAACCATCAGTTTTAGAATTAAGTAATGTAGACAAAGTTGCTGAATGTAATATCTGTTCCAAAGTCTTACTAATATTACAAAGCTTGGTAATATTATCCATAGCATTTCTTGTTGGAGCCTGATGGAGTACTAAGCTGACACAGTCCCACTAGTGTGTACCTTATGCAGATCATGAAGTTTTCAGGACATGGGGGGGTTTTGCACGGATCTGCACTGTATTGCATCAAAGATACCCGCTTGCTTGCAAGAAATCTGAGATTTTTAGCATACACTGCAGTACACTACATAATTAAATATGCCTGTTAGTGGGTAAACAGAGAGCTGCGAGCCCTTAGGTGAGCTAGTTGAGTTATTCAGTACATATCTTACTTAGTCCTATCATCCTAGGGGAACTCTCCATTTCTTAAGTCTTCTATTTAATAAATCCATTAAATATAACAAATTTGCAATTAATAAGAAATTAATAAGGTTCAGGCATGTTTAATGTTAAATAAGCACTTAGATGTTTTACTCAACAGAAGCTTAAACAACACGTATGACTTTTTTCTTCTGTGTTACACTTTTAGCTTCAAATTGCTGAAGTGGCATCGACAACTAAACTCAAACTCTGACCATCCACAAATTCAGGACGAAACATGTCTCTGGTGTTTAAAATATCCTTTGCTGTAACAGTAAGACATCATGGTCTCTGCCAACAAAGATAAGGTCCTGTCTAGTGGGATGGGAATATACAAGTATCATGAAACAATGCAATTATTTTCTAAAAACAAAAACTAATTTTAAAAGAAAATTTTAAAATCCCAAACAAAATAATAATGAAATTATTTCTCCATTAAACTAACATACTGGGATATCAGTGGCTGTAGTACCATAATTTCTCGTAAAATGCAAAATGTACGTGTGGTGCTATTTATTTTAATCTCTGTCCAGTAAGAATGAAATATATATCTGGGGACAGAGGGATGCTACCTCACTTTAAAAGGGTAGATGCAGGAAGAGCTGTTATGTTATCCTTTGCTAACAAGTGGCAAAGTTCTCATATACCTCCACTCTCATGTTTGTGCATCCATGCTTGCAGACATGCAAATATTCAGAAAGGCATGCAATACCTAGTAGCATATATGTTCTATGCTTTCAAAGGCAACAGGTTCAATTTTGTTTAAATTTTTTAATTGAAGTCAAAACATTTTCACATTTGGCATATGCTGGCAGCAAACAATATGATCCTGACAAATGGCATAAAACTATTAATTATATTTTGTTCACTCTATTTTTATTGTATTGCTTGTGTGGTTAAAAATTAACTGTAGGATCTTATTTAAAACAATACACATGTCATTTCAGATGTTCCTAAAAAGGATGCTTAATAATAATAAATAGGTGTACTTGTCAAGAGAAATTTGCTAACAAAGTGAATTCAAGCATCTTAAATAGATAGAAGAAAGCAACAATAAATTACCACAGGGTAATATTTTGGTTTTTTTTAAAAAAGATTCCTCTCTCTGTTTTTTTTTTTAATTGATAAATTTTAAATATGCAGATAAAGACAATAAATGTTTCATGATTCTACGGGCATTCCAGAGTCTCCAGACAACCTTAAATATTTCAATGTCTGGAAAAAGTGTCAGACTATATCATTGTGTCTCTATTATAAAAACTAATAATATTGATAAGTATAACTTGAATGATTTGAAAGTAAGACTGTCAAAAGTTATTTCCAACCAGGGCACACAGTAGGGAAAAAATCAGCATTCCCATCCCGAAATGCAATGAAGCAACAGAAACAAATAGGAGTTTGAAAGTCAAATTTGTAGCACATCTGCATTTGTCATTCACAGTAGTACACAAATAAGTGTGCAAATAACTCAAGGTAAGTGTACAGCCAGCCAAAATATGTCACGTAAATGCCAATTTACATGGTTTCAAATATACAAAATTTGCCAGCACAATCTCCGAAAGCAGGTTTGAAAATCTGGCCTTTTGAACTTACATCTCTGCAGCAATGTCAATTAGGTCCACCATGAGTGGAGACGATGCATCTTAATGCCATGATCTAAATAGAGATAACATGTTTGTCAAAAAATATGAATGATTTATCAGGATAAATTTGCTCTAACATATACTACCTTTTCCCAAGATGGATGAAATGTATCTATACAAAACCACAAAAGAAGTGTTTTCTGTTTAGTTTTTGTGTGCGCGTGTTTTCCCATCAATTTAAGAAATTTATGTAAGTTTCATCAAGTATTTATTTCCATCCCCCTGAAAATTTTTTCCTATTTAAAAAGAAATTTATATTCAAGAAATTCACAACCACTTTGTATTCCTACAGCCAGTTGGAAGAAACTACGAAAGAGCAAGTATTCAAGCACAGTCCCCCAAAAAGCCAACCCCTAGCTAAGGGGGTGAAGGCCTAAGAATGGAATGTGCCTATGATGTCATGGTTGTCTCAGAGGAGATTCTCACTGTGTTCCAAATCCATATTCCAGTCAGTAGGTACTGAATGACCCAGATACACTGGAGTCACCCTAATGGGCAGAACAAAGTTCACAGGAAAGCCAGAGTGTACCTAGAAGGTAGAATTGTACCTAGCAATTCTATCAAAACAGAAGGGGTGTGTTTCAACACCTGTGTTTGCCAGCACCACCACTGCAGCAAGCATAAGAAAAACTCACAGAGGCAATATCTGGGTTGACAGTGTATCTACATGAATATGGAAAATCTACTTAGGCACCATCAGAAAAGCTGTCATAGAACTGAGCATTGGGGGTGTTATGGAACTACAGAAAATTCCTGATGCTTTTGTGAGGGAAAATACCATACGCAAAGGTATGGTGAGAGCTAAATTTCCCTTAGGAAATTACAACCATTTATACATGGCACTTAAGCCTAAAATTCTTAACAATACCCCTTTCAACTATTCTATTCTTAGTCTAGATTTGCCAACTGATAGGCTGCTACACTCTTTCAATATACACAAAAAAATGCCTACCAAGAACACATCAGTATATTTCACGGACATCCACCAGGAAATACATCTTTGTGCCAGGAAGGAAATCAATTAACTTTTCTGAGACTTTGCAGCAGCATAAAGATCATTGCCTGAATTTTAGATACAATATGGCAAGTTGGCAAAAATATTGGCAAAAGAGAGCAGACAAAGATTCACAGTGAAAGACAGCTTGGCAATACCAGCAAGACCCTTCTCCAGGCCTCCGTGCACACAGAATTTTTTGCGGGACAGTGCCCTTTATGTGAATAATATATAAATGCCTTCAGAAATTGCAAGAAAAACATGCGGCTTTTACTTTTTTTCATCTCCCCCCCTTTTCTTTTTCTTAAAGAGCATAACTTCATCACCTTTTTGTAAATCCTTAATAGTGTGTTATCATACTGTTTACATATGAAGACAGCGCTGTGACAAAACTTTTTATTGATCATGGTTTAAGTTGTCTGAGGAATTCTCTCTGAGACTTAGGAAAGTATCTCTTGTGCATAATATCCTTTTATTTTCCCACTTCATTTATTTTGTCAACTGAAATGTGTGCATACATGTAACTACATCATGGTTTAGCACCTTTGAACTATTTCTAACAATTTTTTTTTTTTTGATCCATATATGGATAAGGGAATGTAAAATATATGCATTTTTTTAGACAACCAGCTAATAAGCTAAGTATTTTTTATGTCCTAGAAACTCAGATTTGGGAAGAGAAACTATTTAAAAACTTCTGATCAACCCAATGAGTGCTTGAAGTATAAATACATCACTTTAGCCATCCAAACTGACAAAGTACACATCAGCAAATGTTAATGGAAAGCTTGGAGAAAGTGATGGCTTACCTCAGATACTCTTCAAGTAAAAAAAAAAAAAAAAAAAGAAAAAAAGCGTCACAAGAAGAAAGAGTAAGCTGATTAAATTTAATAATGACGTATTTTTACTGTGGCTTTTGTTCAGCATTCTTGACCTTTTTTATTATCTCACCCTTTAAAGATGCAAGAGCAGTCTGCTTTAGATCTGAGGTCATCCTTACAGCTATGTTTGTATTCAGGCATATGTCTGAAGAACTGGGTTGAAAAGAACCTGCCTACTTCATTCTGTTTGAAAACACATCTGCATTATCACTTCTGGACGTCATGATGAGCTGGATTCTAGACTAACTACTACAAGGGCATTGTGTGCATCAATAAAGAAATGTGATAATCCTCTAGCAAAAATTAATTTATTAATGAAATGAATAATTAAATCTGCTGAAAAACACATTTGCAGGAAGTTCAGGTGTTTTGAATAAGAATGGGGCATTTTCTTATAAGTACAATAGACTTGCTAAAGTAAATAACCCAGTAAGTTACTTACCTCATAATGTATTCAGTTATAATATTAAATGGATAAAGTACTTGATCATCTCCCAAGATAATAAAGCTGGTGGTATGGAGAAAAGGCTGCATGGAATTAAAGGAGAGTTAAAACATTTAAAATATGCAACTAAAGGCATTCTAGCATGCCTGTGATCTCTGCTCTGGTTTCCTATTTACAGAGAAGGAAAACTGGCTCAAACCTCCTAGACTAAGAGAAGGAAGTATGCAAAATCGAGCAGTCTCTGTGCCAGCTCTTGCTAATCCTTTTCAGTATGGTTTGCTGCTAATTTGTCATGGCACATATTTGCCTTATGTCTAATTAGCATCAAATTGCAAACTGCTATTTGCTAACAAATTGTTGCATCAATCTGCTTGAAAATCTATAGTTTAGAACTGGATTGCAGCTTATTCTGTCTATCAAAATTCCATTTCATACACATGACAGTAACTTATTTCCCTCTAGAAAACATTGCAGTGCTCTATTGTACAAACGAGCCTACATTTAAAAAAAAAAAAAAAACAAAAAAAAAAACCTATACAAAGTGATATTTTTTGTTCCTTTGTTTCATCCTCCATTTATATTTTCCTACAACTTGTTTGCAACTGTAATTAAATAAAGAACAGCTTGCTGTTAGTTTAGAGCTAAATGTAGCTAAAATTGCATCACCCTTATAATAGAAGAGGTACCTACAAAATTATCACATATACTTTGGAGAATATAAGCAACAACCTTACAAGAATTTGTGGTCTGGAACTAGTTCTCAAAGTATAGGAAAATTGCAGTCATGGAGCTTGCCTGGTTTAGGAACATGCTAATCTGTTCTGTGCAATATCCACAGATAGCATAATAAATAAATAGGTAAGATTTTTTGTCACAAACGAATACTGCTGCGAAGATGTTCGCCAGCAAAACTGTAAGTGATGTGGGAACTGTTTGTGTGTCAGATTTCCTCCCCTGCTATGCCTCATTGAAAGCAGATGGAATGCCCCTGCTGCATTCATTGCAGGGGATAGACGGAAATGTGTCAGTGCAGGGCCTGGACTGTGAAATTCACTTGAGAGTAACACATGATGTTCTAAGCAGCCTCCTCTGCTATATTCCAGGGATGGTATGGGGTCATTGAGTAAGCATGGCTACATGCTGCTTCTCTGGAAGCAATGTCTCAACCCACATAAGATGATGTTTGATATATAGATATGGTAGAAATGGATTTGAAATGGGTTTTTTTTCCACACTTGAAACATTTGAAATTTCAAAAATATCTTGCCTGGAAAAAAAACAAATTTGTGGGGATGAGGGAGACACCACAGCAGCGAACAAGAAAACAATGTGAGAAATCCAAATAGGCAATATACATATAAATGCTCTGGGCTTCAAACTGCAGCTGCTTCTGCACCTTCCTTTGCCATTTTGATGCAAAATTCCATACTGGGTACAAGACATATTTTCCCATTCAAGTTTCAACAAAATAAGGATGAGGCTTGCCTTTCAGTGAATCGGCTTTTGCTATAGCAAATGAAAGTACCCGGCGAATGGCAGACCAGTCAGCCTCACCTCTGTGCCTGGAAAATCTTGGAGCAGATTCTCCTGGAAGGCATGCTAAGGCACGTGAAAAACAACAAGGTGGTTGGTGACAGCCAGCATGGCTTCACTAAGAGGAAATCCTGGCTGACCAATCTGGTGGCCTTCTATGAAAGAGCTACACAGCTGAGGGACAGGGGTAGAGCAGTTGATGTCATCTACCTGGACCTGTGCAAAGCGTTTGACACTGTCCCACATGACATCCTTGTCTCTAAGTTGGAGAGACATCAATTTGATAGGTGGACCACTCAGTGGATAAAGAACTGGCTGGATGGCCTCACGCAAAGCGTTGTGCTCAATGGCTCAATGTCCAGCTGGAGACCAGTAATGAGTGGTGTCCCACAGGGGTCGGTGTTGGGACTGGTCTTCCTCAACATCTTTGTCGGTGACATGGACAGTGGGATTGAGTGCACCCTCAGCAAGTTTGCCGATGACACCAAGCTGCATGGCTCAGTTGATACGTTGGAGGGAAGGAATGCCATGCAGAGGGACCTTGACATGCTTGTGAGGAGGGCTGATACCAACCTGATGAAGTTTAACCATGCCAAGTGCAAGGTCCTACAGCTGGGTCAGAGCAAACCCAGGCACAGCTCCAGGTTGGGCAGAGAAGAGATTGAGAGCAGCCCTGTGGAGAAGGACCTGGGGGTGTTGGTCAATGGGAAAATGAACATGAGCTGGCTTCAGTGCGTGCTTGCAGCCCAGAAAGCCAACCGTATCCCGGGCTGCATCAAAAGGAGCGTGACCAGCAGGTCAAAGGAGGTGATCCTGCCCCTCTACTCTGCTCTCATGAGACCTCACTTGGAGTATTGTGTGCAGTTCTGGCGTCCTCAACATAACAAGGACATGGAACTGTTGGAGCACGTCCAGAGGAGGTCCACGAGGATGATCAGGGGACTGGAGCACCTCCTGTACGAAGATAGGCTGAGAAAGTTGGGGCTGTTGAGCCTGGAGAAGAGAAGGCTGTGTGGAAACCTCATAGCAGCCTTCCAGTATCTGAAGAGGGGTGTCCTGGGTTCAGCAGTAGCAGTCATTTTTTTCCCCCTTCTTGGTAGCTGATGCAGTGCTGTGTTTTTGACTTTTGGCCTGGGAACAGCGCTGATAATACCAGTGTTTCTAGTTGTTGCTCAGTAATGTTTAGTCTGACCAAGGACTTTCTGAATGTCATGTTCTACCAGGGAGGAGGGTAAGCCAAGAGGAAGCAGAGAAAGGACATCTGACTCAAACTAGCCAAAGAAGTATTCCTTACCACTGCACATCATGTCCTGGGTGTAAAAACTGTGGGCAGTTACCCATAATGGTTAGTTCACTGCTTGGTCGGGCTTGGTATCGGTCAGCTGGCGGTGAGCAATTGTATTCTCTTCCCTTGTTATTTCCCTTATCATTATTATTATTGGTGGTTACAGCAGTGGTTTGTGTTATACCTTGGTTACCGGACTGGTCTAATCTTAACCCATGGGAGTTACATTCTTTCAATTCTCCTCACCCTTCCCCAGGAGAGGAAGGGAAGAAAGAGGGGGGAGTGAGCAAGAGAACTGCGTGAGTTATTGCTGGGCTTAAACCACAACAGTGGCTATAGGGATGCTGGGGATGGACCCTTCATTAGGGACTGTAGTGACAGGACAAGAGGTAACGGGTTCAAACTTAAACAAGGGAAGTTTAGACTGGATCTGAGGAAGAAATTCTTTACTGTAAGGGTGGTGAGGCACTGGAATGGGTTGCCCAGGGAAGTTGTGAATGCTCCATTGGTGGCGATGTTCAAGGCCAGGCTGGAGAGAGCCTTGGGTGGCATGGTTTAGTGTGAGGTGTCCCTGCCCATGTCAGGGGGGTTGGAAGTAGATGATCTTAACTCCCTTTCCAACCCTAACTGTTCTATGATTCTAAGTAGCTAGAATTTTCTGCCCACTTCTATGTAAAGTTTGCATACTTTCTCCTTGTGAATGTGCCAAGTGCAGTATGAAAGGTTGTCAAATGTAATTAAACCTTTTAAAGCTAAGTGAAAAGACAAGTCTGTTGTTGCTGTATCCATATCCAAAAGAAAGTCTTCTACATTTACAGGGGAATATATTGAATGCAACTTTCAAAAACAAGTTGAAGACAGACATATAAGAAGCGCCTACCATTAGGTTGAACCCTGCTGTCACTGTTAAATGTCCATAGCTTCCATGAATTCAGAATCAGATCCAGATTCAGCATTTTAGATGAGTTCCAGGAGTGCTTAAATAAGGCCAGGTATAAATACCGAAGTAACAGCCTGGGACAGAGACTGGCCTAGATAACCACCTGAATCATCCTAAGATCTGACATCTTATTTAATGAGCATTTATTAGTTCCTTTTTTTTTTTTTTCTGTATTCTGCATTACTTTCTGATGAGAGAATAGTCCAATACAAATGCATATTGGTGATCACTGCTGCCTGTAAACCACACTGAAGGGCTGAACAGGAAAAATAATAACAAGTGGTTGAAACAGAGTTAAGAGAAAGACCACTTGTTTCCAATAAGGTCAGATGACATCCCGCTGATTTGTACCTTAAGCGACAATAACATATTAATCACATCTAAGGGGAAGCTTTGCCTTGCCTTCAAAAACTTGTTTAGAGGCTCACTATATTTCCCTATAAGGAAGAAAAGTTAATAATACAGATATATGATTTAATATTGAACAGGACACTTTAAGAAAATGGCACTGTCTCTGTCACAAAAATGGGAACAATCCCCGTTATGGAAAAGGACTCCTGCCTTATCAAGGATCATACCAAAATAGTGCCTGTATGAGCTGGACATGGCATGGTAATATATGGTAAAGTAAGAACACTCACTGAAAGAATACAACTTTTCTTGATTTTTTTAATGAGTTCTAACATGCTCTATCGCAAAACTTCTTTTGCAAATACGTTAGTTCCTCAGATTTTCTAGAAATTCTCTTAATGGACAAAATTTTCGAAACCACATTCATTTCTCCCTGTTTCAAAATGATACATAAATAGAGTAAGGCTCAATTTTGTGCATAGAAGTGAGAATGCCATCTGGACAGCTAAACACGTCTTACTCTTCCAATCTGGAGGATAGAATTCAGGAGGTTTTATCTTGGCTGAAGGGAAACCAGACTGTGAGCCCTGAATTTTCTCCAGATTTTAGGGCTGTGATATCAGCAGTACATCTCTAGTCAAAATAGCTGTGTACATTGCAATTTGACACACCTTCAGTGGGAAGTTGGGGAACAACTTTCTGCCCTCAGACGCTCCTAGGCTGAGAGTGATTCAAGATCAGCAGAAAGATTTATTAGGTTTCTTTTGTATAACAGAGCTGGTTTTCTTGAACAACTGAAGTGCTCATTTTTCATTAATGCATAAGTTGTTCATGGCTTCTGTAAAACAAACCCCAGAATTCCTAGTTGCAGCTTTTTCTTTATGCTAGAAGAGCGAGGAATCTAGACATCATACATCCCTATAAAAAATAAAGTAGAAAAAGATAAGGAAATCACAATTTTTTCAGTCGATTAAAAAGAAATAGTATAAATATACTGGCAACAAAGAAAAAGAAGCATTTAAAAATATGCAGCATTGACATAATTAGATCTACCACATCTAGGTCAGCTGCGGATGCAGGATTCAAACACCAATTATTTATTCAAAACTTCTGAACAACGCTGTATTGATTGACATCTCACTAACTGTGACTCTTGCCAGAACTGGTAAAACTACAATATAATGTACATATTTTACATAGCTCTGAAAAACTGATTTCTAGCTAATTTGAAAAATTCCAAAGGCACTGGCTATAAAATAGGGAATACCGTACTCACCATTTACTAGTGGTAGGTCTGCTGGATCTACAGTTGAGATTAGTCTTGGGATTTCATTGCTTGTTCTCACTGATGGTGACGGAAGCAGACAACAAGACTTCGTGAATAGATTGAAGAACTTAGAACTAAACTTACTGGGCAAGTGGTGGCATTATGTGTGTAAAACTGAAGCTTTCCTTCTATCTGCCATCAGGAACTTGAATAAAAACCTCTAGTGAGTGTCCTAGCGGCTAATGCACAAACAAAGGTGGCTTCTTTCTATGCCCTTCTGCCAGCCTCCCAAAATGCCACCACTACCATGAACTGTTTTCTGTTTAAATGGCCTAGAATTTAGAACAACATTTAAAATGGAGCCCCGAGGTGAGTGACTAACATATTGTTAAATGTATTCATATCAATACCCTTAGAAATATCTGGAACATACCATATGCATATTTCATCTTATGCTTTTCTACAATGCTCGTAAAATATGTTTTGCAACACATGAAATAGCTAATCTAAGTGAAGGATAAAAGTCACTTCTGCCAGGCAGCAGACTCCCACCTTTAGCTCAAACAAGCAATAAAGATTTGTGCTTAGGTTCCGAGATTCAAACCCTAGTTGATGGCTCAATGATGGAGGTTTTCTATGCTTCCTATTATTTTCTTGAAGAAAAGCCAATTGCATAAACCAGTTGAGTGACTTGAGAAAACTACCAGAAAGGCTATGAAAATTATTTAAGTCAAAACTGGGATTTGGGAGTTGTTAATGGAAATAAATATGCATAGAAAAAGGAAAAGACAAAACAAAACAAAAAGAAACAACAACAACAAAAAAAAAAAAAAAAAAAAAAAACCCAGAACTTAGAGTTCTTGATAGCATACAAGGTTCAAAATGTCACTGTAAATACATTTCAATTCCAGATCCAATACAATACTATATTCAGTGTACATGAAGACCTCTGTGCTTCCCCCCTAGACCTGTAGAATGCTAAGCAACTATATACTTAAACATAAACCACATCATTCTTGGTTATATTCAACAAACTGTTGTACATCCCTTCCCTCTTCTCATTTAGATTCTAATGAATGCTTCTCTGGTGGTCAACTATAATGCAAGGCTGCAAGTACTTTTCTCCTTTTCAACACTCTAAAAAATACTATTGTCCTCCTGATGTAGTATACATACACATTGCTAGTAAGGAAAGAACAGCATAGTCTAGCAAGTAAAGTCTCATGAGGGAATTTTCTCCCACAATTACAAGAGAAGATAAGTAAAATATTCAGACACAGCCCTATCAAACTCTGGAAGACATCAGAATGTGGGGGGCTCACATACAATAAAAGGAGAAACCTGAGAGGAAAGTTATTTTTGCAGTCTAAGTAACAAGAGTGAACACTTACTTAAAGTCTGGTAGTGGAGGAAGCATTTTCATTAGGTGTGTTCCACTTTTTTCCTGGGTGCAGCAACTCACTTACAGAAGCTGTTGTTGTTACATGACACATTTCCACTTTCCTACACAAATGCCTGTGATTTTTTGAATGCTGTTTGTTGTTACTGTCTTTCTTCTCCAACACAATGCACCAGTTTTTAACCTTTTCAGTAATCCAGTGACACTTCTGCAATATTACAGTATTCCTGTCAAAATGTCTGGTCTACAACGATAAACTTTACATTGATGTCTTGCTTTTTGGGAATAATTACACTGTTCCTTAAATGTTAGCCTATTTACTATTTGTGCAAAAAGATGACAATAAAATCAATGGAACAAAATTCCCAAATGCGCATCAAAGTCTTTTGCAATGTTAATGGATTACTGTGCCTATAGAGGTGCAAGATCGTTTTGTCTTGATGTTCACACTTGCGCATGATATGAACTTCCTCAAAGCTAAACTTATTAACCCTTATCTGCTGAGCTCATCCATTCAAAAAGTTAGTTTAATCTCCCTGCATTTGTCAAGATTACTCTTTTTTCTTTTATAAAGCCAAGCTCGGGAATACTGCCCATCGATCAATAGGTGTATGATGAAGGAACTTCGTCCTGCTACCTATGACCAGCGGCTATGTTTTTTCAATGATTCCGCAGGAGTCAAAAACTCAACAAAGCGAATCGCGCATGCTGTAAAGGGAGCATGCTGCTCATGTCTGTGACCACTGTATGCAAAGCTTGGCATTAGTCACCGCCAGGCCGCCTCTGACAGCCCTGAAGTGAGGGAGATTAATGTGAGGCAGGGGCACTTTATTATTGTCATTCTGTTCTTTCACACTCTGCCTCTGACTTTCAATTTTGCTCCAGAATTAATTGTCTGCTCCCTACAGTATGACTGATGTAGAAGGATACAAGTAACATAGGCACCTGGTTCTGGCCTTGACAATCTGACTCGTTGTTGCAGGATGTATTGTGTACAGTCAAATTCAGGGACAGACGGGCATCTTTCAAAGAAATCAGCCGATGTTTCTTTTGACTTCAATCAGATTTGACTGTAGATTATGCTTCTCTAAGAACAATTTTTTTTCTTGTAGAGATGCTAACAAAATGCCAGTGCCATTATTAAGTACCACTACATGATACTATTGCTCTGTTTTATGCAGCTTCATATGAGGCTTTTCTCTCCAAGCTTTCCTTTTTATGTTTGAAGGTAGTAAATTAGCCATGTAGCAGCTTTAAATCCCTACCCTCTCAGAGTTAAGCATTGTTATGAGAACATTATATATGGTATCTTTGACAACAAAAATACATGACTATGTAAGTTGGTATCGTTTTCTATTTATTGGACTAACAGTTCCAAAGCAAATGACACAAAAAGTAAGACAGTTACAGATCTTGCACCTAGTAGAATATCTGACTTACCTGTTGTACAGAGATATCAAAGAACATCTTTGCTAGAGCACTGAGGATTGAAAAAATAATAATTCTTAGGATGGAAAAAATCATACAGAATCAGTCTTTTCACATGAACCACTATCTACGCTTCTACTTTTTCTCAGTTTAACATCTGATGGTGACAAATGTGAAGCCAGTTCTACAGTGCAGCAAAACAAGGAGCTTCACCTTTATCTTTAAACAATAAGCATTTGCTAGTAGTCACAGACATTACTACCAGATGTACTGGTAACAACACCAACATTCGCTGCTCTGAAGATAAGACTAACTGTGGTATATTTGGTAATGGATTAGGTTATTGTGCCAAATACTCTAAGGGCTCATTAATGCTTTCAGTTGGATTTTACCATATTTGGTCAGACTGGTGATAAAGTTTTCAGAGCTATGGAGCTAAGAAATTATCAGATGCATATAAAACATATGGAAATAAATAACACTAAATGTTGTAATGTTTCTCCCTTAGTACATGGGTGGGGTTCTTAATGAGGATCACAGTAATTTCTTCCCAAATACCCTTTTTGAATAGAACATGCAATAAATTATTATGGCTTTAACTCATCTGCCCCTTCAATATGAACATGATATTATGTTAAAGGATACAGAAATATATATTATGCTGAACTGTCTCTACCCTGGGTGCCAGAGGGAAAATTACCACCATTAAGTGAGGATGATTCAACCTTTTTACATCGATGATTTATCACAATAAGCAAAATGCAAAAAACAAATAGTTGCTTTTATAATAGGAACCAGCTTTTCCCACTTGCTCCAGTTTTCCCAGACCTCTGGACAAACTAGATTTCAGGATGTGTTTTAATTTCCTTGAAAGTCACAAAAAGCAATAAGAAAATCTTCCTCTTTAAAAAGGTGTGTGAGTAAATGTTTTAATATCCTTCAAACCTGACATTAAGTATTCAAATGTTATTTAAGCAAAGTGTGAGCAATTAAATTAATCAATCTTCCCAGCCATGTACTGAACAGATGTTCAATAAATCCTCTCTGCTTACAGTGTGGGAGAAAGAAAGTCCACTTTTAGCTGTCCTTCAGTGATGACATCCCTCAGCCCGTCCTTTCTCTAGGCCTCATGGGCCACTGCCAGGCAGATCTGCTGTGTTGTTTCTTTATTATAAATAACAACAGACCACCTGGACTACCTGCCATACCTGGAAGCTGAGGTTTAATGATCCTTCAGGCTACATCCTCAGCTCTCTCCTGATCCCAGATAATGGGACTGATGGGAATGGCAGAGGAGTGACGGATGGCAGTGACGAATGACTCCAGACAAACATGTGCTGACAACTAGTGAATACGGGGCAGTGTTGCAGAAAGGTCAAGAGAAAAATATTTGTTTGACTTTCAAAGTTTCTCTGTGAAAAAACACTCTAAGCCTTCATATTTGTTATTAACAGACAACTTTGCCAAGCAGATATGTACAGCATACAGATTATCACAAATCTGGCAAACAACAGGGCAAGCAGGATCAAGCGATACCTTTCAGTATAAATAAAGGTCTGCAATGCAAGAACAGCTATACAACCATAAACAAGCAAGAACCTGAATGTCTGCAATTTTCAGTGTTGAAGTTGCCAGCATTACAGACATGTCCTTGTTTTTTAAAAGAGCCTATTCTGTTCTAACCAGGTTCCCACTGAGCCACAGCCCTTCCAGGCAGGGAAAGGCTGCTGCGCCATCACTTCATTCTTCCCAATTAAGCAGTGAAGTCTTTTCTTAGCAGAAGTTATAAAGTTTGCCTGGAAGTCCTGTAATGTAAAATCTAATTGCTATAAGATGCTCAGATCACTAGCTCTATTTTAGAATCTCTGATTTCACAAATTAAGGGCCAAGGTTATTCATTGCACTTCCCAAATCTTAAATAACAAATCCTTCTTGGTTACATGATATATACCATGCATCTCATCATCTTAACTTTTTACATGTTAATATCATCTGTGATCAAATGAGTCGACTGACATTCAAATGTAATGGTTAAAATTTCTGCACCACAGATATACAACTTCAACCTTTTGAGTGCTGCCATTCCATATATGGACTTTATCCACATTTTAATGAGGCTTTAAAATCTCCAAGATTAAGCTGGTATTTTATATAGAGCTGCCTGCTTTTTATGATATTCTGACATGTTGTACAACATTTGGACTATATTGATCCTTATAAATTCAGCATCTATATATATTCATGAAAAGTATTCCCCTCCATGCTCAGTATGCAGCATGAGCAGGGGGATGATGACAATTGGAAACAGAGGGGTGCACTTTGGTGATTTGCTGTAAATAGACAGGTAAAGAATATTTTAGTAGCACTGTTGCACAACTCAGCAACACTTAAAAAATTAAAATACTACCCTCAAAGTGCACAACAAAGAACTGTCAGGGATTCTTTCTCAAATTTTACCCTATTTTATTCTCCTTCAAACAAACCTGTTACAAATCCTGAGGGGGTGAACGATATTCCTTTCCCACCTGGGACAGTTATACATCTTCATGCCCACATCTTTGCCTGACTGCAGAGACAAGTTTTCTTGTGTTCCTCCATGCAGTTTCATGCTTTTAATCTGAAATAAATGATTGCAGGAAAAAAAGCATTATCACCTTGGTAAGGCATCAGGAGTATAGAGAAAAAAAAAAAAAAAAAGAAAGGGTCTATGGGCAAATTCATCTTCTATTGCTACAATCAATCTCTCACCTAAAGAAATACACAATAACTAGGCAGGAAAGGGCCAAGATTTATAGCCTAGAAACATCTACACTGACCAGCATACACCTAGCCTTCTTGGCTCCCTCATTGCCAGAATGGCTCTTTCTAACAGTTACAATGATATACTGTCTCTCCCTACTGTTTTACAAGTACATTAGCTTTATTTAATGAGATCTCTGAGTAATTTAACAGATGTATATAGAACATAAGACTAGAAAAACTCTTGCTACTTGAACACTTTTGCCAAGGTATTCTAGGGCTAGCTAATCTCCCCTACCATGTTATATTCCTTGAAATAGTGTTATTGGAATTTTGGGAAGGTTTTTAAGAATCATATTAATAGAAATATTATAATCAAATAGAGCAGTGCCATATACAACAATGTTGTATACAACATATATAACATATACAACAATACACTTGCTTGTATCAGGCCCATAAAAATCAGATCAAGTGTACTTATGTTAGATCTTCAAAACTATTTAAAATATTAAAAGGCCTGAGAGAAATTCAGAAGCAAAATAAATATATTTTAACTCTCACACCCTGTTCTTATAACTTCAACATCATGTCCCAAAAGAAAAAAAAAACCAACAGATTCTTCTGAAATATATATTCAGCTTTAAATTTCATGACGATTAGGTCAATCAATAAGAAATCATTGAAAAATCCTGCATCCTGAGTTTTTCTTTAATACGTGAAGTATAGCTAGCCATTATTTTAACACAATAGCTTTGCTTTCTATTATTTTATTATCTCTGGCTTTCCGCAACAGACCATGTTTTGGATGATTGCTGTTACCTAGCAAAATACTTTTAAATGCTAGTGTTATACAGTAAAATATTAAATAAAAAGACTGTAATAATAACTTTTGAAATAACTGTAATTAGCTAACAATTAATAATACAGAGAGGTAGCAGTAAGGAATTGCCTGTTTAAAATAATATTCATACAATTTTTCTTAGTGAAAGAAAGAAGACGGGCATAAACTTTATGCATCTGTGTATTTTTTACAGAAGTGCATCTACAAAAATCTATAGTGTGTTGGGTTTTTTTCTCATACATTTTTCTTTTAAAATTGATTAAAAATAGAATATTGTTCCCGATTCAGTAAATTACTTCAATGACCTACATTAAAAAAAATTTAACTACTGCAATTCTACCCAGTGGTGAGACCAGTACTAATTGAGTTTAGTGGCATTTTCTGTAAATAATATATAGTCTTACTAAAGAAGGCTTAATTTAGTTTCAAAACATATTTCTTTTTAAAATTCTTTTAAGCTGAAGAGGAAAAAATAAGTTTAAAGAAAAAAGATGAGAGTAATATTTACTATTCTGGCAAAGAGTTCAATGTCCCTCTGGCTTACAGGATATTGTGTTAACCTTGAATTTGACCATAAAACACAGTTCTAGCACATTTATACATAATTACCCATAGACCACTACAAAATTTACAACAAGCTTGTTGCAACAAATACGTCTAACATTCAGAGAAAAGCCACATATGTATCTGACCAAATAAACATCCTGAACCCCCATTCTGAATTGCATAATGCATCTTAGCCAGCAGTGATGATTCCTTGTTTAGAAAGCAAGGAAAGTCAAGTTGGGAACTTGAAACATGGATATTTCTTTAAATACCAGAAAAAAACCTGATAAACTTCAGGGTACAAAATTCAGAATAGTCACCATGTAAAAATTATGCTAGAAATCAAGAATGTACAAAATTACTCCTGAAGCAGAAAAGTAGACGAAAACGAAGAACAGAAGCTGGAACAGAGAAAATTCATTGCATGAAATTTCATTTCTTGAGAGCTATACATCAAATTGTATTTGTTTAATGAGGTTGACACTAGAAAGATGTATAGAACATGCCAGACACCCAGTACCAGTGCGTTCTGGGAAAAAGATAACATCTGAGAATCTGACCACTCACTTAGTCTTCTAGCCAGCCTTCTCTATCTACTGGCTCTTCAGGGGATTATAAATGAGAGGGCAGGAGGAACAAGGAGCAAAATAATGAAAAACACACCAGAAAAGAAAAATTATTACATTGTAAAGCAAAGTAAAGCCAAATTTATTGACCTCACAACTACATAATCAAGAGAAAGTTATCACTGTAGAAACTTTTACTAAAGCAGAATGATCTTAAATAACAAGGGAGTGCTATGAAATTTACAGCACTTTTAAGATATGCAAATTGAATGCAAGGTATAGGCATAAGGGTAATTAATTGTAAATCTAAGAATAATGTTTCTTTGTCAGAGCTGTCTCCATGTTGTGGAATACATTCTAATGTGCCTTAACTCTGAATATTTCTTAAAAGCTGGTCTAATTATAAGATATTCAGAATTTCAAAATAGTAGTTATTCATCTCATTTAATATAGCTGCTGTAAAGTTTCATAACAAAATTTATTGATTACATGAAAATATTTTATTTTACTTTTCAAGAATAAAACACATTTAAAAGTCTAGGCACTGAATGTTTGTCTTTGAAAAAAATAATATGATAGACACATCTTTTGGCTAAAGCAGTGTTTTGTGTGGATTTTTTTTTTTTTTCAAGAAGGAAAAAGGAAGGTGGCAAATAACATAATTAACTTTGCTGCACTTTTTAAGTTATAATGCTGGTTTTCTATGGGACTTAATAAAATAAAATATAGGTTTACAGTTTTATTATTCACCCAATTTTTCCTGTAGTGTTTAAGTAATTATGTGAAAATAATTAAGGTCAACCTTTCCATTACACTAGGACTATAAAAATTCACTTACATTTTAAAGTTTTTTCACTTAATTTTTTTATTTTAAACTTTTTTAAAAACTTTTTCACTTAAATTTTAGAGCTTGGCATACAAGCCCTGAGTTTTAAAGAAAATTTGTATAAACTTCTATATATGTATAAGAACTTTTACAAGAATAATTCAAGCCCCTTCAGCTTCAGCAGCAGGCCTACATAAGCAGCCATACTTCCTGACAGGAAACACAGTTTTAGCTTCTTTTTAGTGCTTAGTTAATTCAGACAAATTAAAACAAAGCTTCTTTAGGGGGCCGCATAGTAAAGAGCCTTCAACAACAATGCCCTCATAAGAGATGCATTAGATTTTTAGGGAAAAAACACTCATTACCCCTCAAGTCTTAGTAGAACCTGCTATAGATCTGTAGATTTAAACAGTATTGGAGAGAACTAATGTGAGCAGGCAAAGCTTCCCAAAAGTCAGATTACTGACCACCAAACAACCTGTAGGAGCATGGAAAACAGGAACACAGGGATTTGTGAAATTATTCCAGATGATAACTCTTAGGTTTCAGGAAAAAAAAAAAAAAACCACATATGTAATCTTAGAAAGAAATTACATCGTTGAATTATATGACATAGATACACTTGTATTAGCATTACAAAAAACCTTCCGTATTTTCACCACTTAATGTTACATTCCTACTGGTGCAAGAATCATCCATAACCCCCGCATACAGGATATTCTTTTCATACTCCAAAGGGAAAAGCGCAAAACTCTTCATAGCCACCTATTTTAAAAGAGGTGCAAGTAGGATAGTTAAAGGTGAGATGTTCAACCAGGCTTACAGTCCTTTGTGGAAACCATCATCTGAAATAGACTGGTTTTCTTATGAAAGAGGTGCTTCTGGGAAGGATAAGAGCCACAGTTCCTCATTGGCAAGAGCAATCAAGAGTAAGTTATAAATTTTGGCTGGCAGAATCAGTGTCATTTATCTGCATGAGACAAAAATGTATCCTAGAAACACATCAGCAATGCCTTTGGGAGGTAGAGAAGGAGTGACTGAGCATCAGTATGAAATACATAAGTAAATGCTAAGAGTACTTTCAAAAATGTACACATCATCACTTATGTCTGGTCTGCCTAAACAATTAAAATATTCTGTTAATATTTTTTTACCTAAGCATAACATACCATAACTTTAGCTCCTCTTCGGTGACAGTTTGTGCTTGGGAGTTCAGTTATAGTTTAAACACAGACCTCAGGAAATTTTGAAGTCATTGCCTGATATAGAGGCAGATTTCATAACACCAGTTTAATGCATCATATGCTTACATGAGAGGGTCTCTCCTATATAACACTTGCAGAAATTATAAATTCTCCATATGCCAGCAGAGTTAATAGCTTCCTTAAAGGATCTTTTAAAAATTATGCTTGCACAGGAGCAAGTTTCCAAAACTTTCTATAAGGAAACAGAAAACCAAGGCACCTATTAAGGTTGAGTTGTAACTGGGGCAAACTGAAGTTTTCAACAATCCTTCCTTTTATGATGGCTTTCCTACACAAGGTTTAATTTTTCTTGTACCTGACGAAAGTCTCAGTGGCAGCTCACACTGGAACCCTCTTCTCTAACTTCTTGAAAAGTCAGAAAACTTAGTCTAGAGTACAGGTCATAACAACTGGAGTAGCAGATGTGGCAAGGTTATGCAAATTTTCTAAAGGCCCATTAATGAGGAATCCTAGGAGACAAACTTTATGGTTTTCGTGGAGGTAAAGGATATGAGGACAGCCTTCTTTTCTGTGGAAGTGCATTGGAAATTCCAACTGGTGAAAAGAGACCCTGATCTGAAAACACAAAGCTCTTGTTTTAACTAATTGCTTTTCTATGGTGTGATTGGCAGAGGTTACTGTCCTTTTTGAAGCATTTTTGCAGATCATAGTTTGAATTGTATTCGAAGTAGAGACTACAATTTTTCTCAATCAATTAGCATAAGACTGTGTGTCTTAGGCAAGTTGCAGAGGTTAACCATAGCTATGTTTGACTCACATTAATTTCTCTCATTAGTCTATTACATCTACCAGTAATTTTACTTCTCATATTTGCAGGTTCAGTGAACATTTCAAATGGTTATACTTTTGTCAAAATCTCTGATACTCAAATTTGTGAATGTCCAGAAAACACAAAATGTCAGAAGAGCCAAAATAGGCATACACAATATAACCCTGATCAAAGGGAATGTTTGAAGCCAAAAGGTTTTCTAAACCAGTCATTTCTGCAGTCATTACTCACCCAAAAAAATGTATTTATTTCCTGATTCTTGTCACTCTAAACCAGCTTCTCCAGTTCAGTTACTGCCAAATTAAACAGTAACATATGAAAAGAAACTGTAATGAGCACTGAATAGTAGCATAACTTGGTTTGCTCTCTTCTACTGTCCAGTTACCTAACGTTTTTTTCTACCTTAGTAATTGAGTAGGCGTGAGCATCCTCCTCACTTTAGAAGAACGATGGAAGGATCTGTGGACTAGGCAGCAACTACATCTTATGTGTTTTGGGATGGCTTTTCCCCCCATTGAATTTATTAGTATTTCCCTTGTATTAATTGTGAGGTGGATGGTCAGAATTTGTCATTACACAACACAGACTGACAAAACAGTTATTCAGGAGGAAGTATTCACAAAGTCCACTCCCGCATGATGAACTACCGTATGTTAAAACAACAGCTCCACAAATTTCAGTGGGACTACCTGATCAGTAAACATACACAAAGTATATGGTGGGACAGTAAACAAGGCAAATGCAGTATCTGACCTTACATTCTCATTAAACAGACTTAGGTCTTCACTACTGAAAGATGGACAGTCTTAAAAATACTTTTTTTTTTTCCTAGGGTCATTAAGAAAAGTGGGATTCTTCACCTTGTCCTTAAACTCAGTGGAAACTGCTCAGCTCACCTCTTTCACTTGGTGTGTTGAATTATTTGCACGGCTTTAATTCATACTGGGTCTATGCCTGAATGTCTTTGCTTTTGTCACTTTCTGCCAATCACTTAATACCCAGAAGTTGAGGTTTGCTTGCTGCAGAAGTCATCGGGGAACAAAATCAGTTGAAAATACCCAAATACAGTGAGATGACTGATCTTTGCAAAGAACGCTTATTTCAGTCTCTCTAGTTTCTAGCATAAGAAGTCAGTCTTAGACAATTAGGAGAGAGAGGTAAACATAAAATCAGGCAAAATGATGCGCTGATATGTTGCATTGCAATATCTGGCTAGATCTTTGGTGATTCAAACTAAATTTGGGGAAGCCACATCTATGCAGCCTGCCTCCCTATTGCCTATAATTTTACATGCAGAATAGCAAGTGGGATCTCTTCTGAAATCAGAGCAACATGGACTGTAAAAGGTCTCACTGAGGTGAGACAATCTTGGTGCACAAAAAAAGAACTTCCTCATTTAATGAAACAAATACAAGGCCACGATGAGATAACAAGTACATTTTATACAAAGGTAATATGTTATTGTGCAATATTTACAAGTGCAAAGTCTGTGATTCCATAGGCACAATGTACCTATACATTAAGATGGAATCATAAGAAAATAGAAAAAAAAGAAAAAAATAAAACCAAGCTAACAAAAAAAACCTTAACAGTTTAAATCCCTTACCACCTTGTGCCCTTTACAGCCAGCACGAACTCAGTGCATTTGCACAGGATGTAAGTCAGGGCACAAACTGGCCCTTCAGCTCTGAGATTCCTCCAAGCTTTCCCAACAGCTTGCTGAGCATAATTTGGACTTGGTTATTTAAAGCTACACAAAATAATACAGTATGAAGACTGGTGTGAACAATAACTCTTGCACAATTTATCACATTGAGAAGAGCTACTAATCTTTTTAGGAAACAAGGTATTCAAAATTATTTAATGCTAATATTTATGCATCAGAAAGCATTCTAAGCACAAAACAGCCCTCTTCCCCCTCCCCATCCACACACACAACATGCATTTGTGAACATCTTTAGCTACAATACACTGTATTTTCAGAGAGTCTTGAAATTACCATACTAGAGGTTGGCATATGATATCAGTATTAATGCCACTTTCATAACACAGGTAAGCTGTATTTATAAGACTAATATTTTCCACAAATAATTAGATATGTATAAGATACACATATAGTCTTAGATACCAATGATGGCTCAAGACTGTAAAGAAGTACATTATTGTAATAAACTGTAATAATAGCAATCATCAAAAGTTTGGCATGATTCTGCATAGCGAACTTTCATACACAACCGTCAGTAAAAAAAAAAAAGCGTAACATCTTATGAACAACCTATTATTTTCTTGATTTTGTTTTTTTTGTGGTTTTTTTTTTTGTTGTTGTTGTTGGTTGATATTTTTTTTTCTGTTTCCTTGTTACCATTTAAAGAAATACAAAACCACAACTGTATCAATATTAAGGTACTTATGAAACTGGATTACATAACAATTGTTCCTAACAAAGCAGATGGGCACCAGTCCATCACTGTAATTCTATGACTACTGATACATTATTTTAAAAAATTATTAAAAGTTTCTAAGAGTATTACTGTCTTTGAATAATTTTCAAAGTATCTGATAAGAACAAGGTTTTCTTTACATGCCAGCTCAACAGTCTACAAGCAAAAATTTTAAGTTTTCATATGACAGATTTCTTTAAAGTATTAAAATCAATTTAAAAAAATAATCTTTTTTAATGAAGTATAATTCTATTGCTCCCTAGTATTGCTGGGTACTTCCTTTGCCTCAATTAGCATAGGTACAATAAATCAATAAATCAGAGAAGTCACATCCATTTTTTTCTTGCATGCAAGTGAAGGTTCCATATCCAACTCAGTGTAGTACTTGCTCGGCCAGTGAGCTCCCTATTTGACTCTTTTTGCAGCATTCCTGCTCCAGTGCATAGCATTGCTCTATCAAGCTTGTGTTTGTTTTGGTTATACTATGTAACAAAAATAATTAAGCACATTCTACATGATCTCCAACTACGACATTCCAGAAGGATAAGAAAATTAAGTATAATCAACCAGAGCCCTTTTTATAGTTGTTTTCAACTTTCATTTAAATCAAAATATTAAAACCCCACAGTCTCCCAGATTACACACAGTAGGTGCAAAGTGGACACTTCACTATCATTTACCTAGATTTTAGGCTTTAGGAAATTTCCCAATTATTTGCTACATGTAACAAGAGGGGAAAGAACACCTACATCACTGAGAACATTCAAACACGGACAACTGCATTCAGACTTCTTATGAATTAATAGTGGTATCTCAGCCATCAACTGTTAGGGCACACTCAACTAAGTTAGCCTCTTCAGAATGCTTAAGAAATACTTAGATCCATTAGATTAAGTCCAAAAGCTAATGTTGTAGGGTGCTACTTCCCACACATTCCATTTTTTAAAAGGTTATGTTGAAGACAATTTTTCTGAAGCAAGAGACTCAGTTTGGTAAGAAGAAATAACACTATTACCAAACAAAAGGCAAATGCAAAAGAACAGTTTTCTGAAATTCCTCAAACTGTCTTTTAACAGTTCCTTTTAAGTTGCCTCAAACTTCATTCCTTATCTCTGTATGCTGAACCTCAATCTGAATTTCTGCTTATTGGTCTTAGTTCCTCCAAGAAACCTCTGATGGTTCTTTAATGAAGCCATAAGATGAATATCCTCTGATAAGCTGGTTTTGCACTGTTTTCTCGCACAATGTGATTCATTCCACCTCTCCCTTCACTTTTAGTTCAAAGCCAATCCTAAACTTTACACAGGCAGTAACAGTAACCTGGCTTGTCCCACTCCTGTGATCATGGAAATCCATTCCATTGGCTTATTCTCCAATTGCAATTTATAACTTCCTGTCAATGCATCATATTAGTTTAATATAGGGTGTGGTGGCAATAGGCTCTCAAAAGATGGTTTTTCTATCAAATAGCTTGCTAAACCTATTTTTAAGACTATGAGAAATTTAGGAGATTCAGTTATATTGTATCTACACCAATTTCCATCTTATTACAAATATCTCATAAAAATATCTGTTCTATCTTCCTCATACATTCTGTAAGCATTGCCTTCTTACAATTTTCTGAAGCAGATCCATATTCTTTTCACATGCCCTTACTCATTCAGTCCTGGACAGTTTTTGTAACTTCTGTAGTTCTGAACTGGTAAGTGTTTTATTCTGTGGTCATTGCATGCTAGCCAGGGCCCTACACCTGGGCTTTCACCTTCTTTTAAGTTTCTACTGAGCTTTTTCTACGTCTCAATATTTGAACATGTATTCCTTCATATTTACTGAGAAGTTTCTAAAAAAATCTTTAATCTACTTTGTATCCCACACTGTGCACCACTTCAGAATATTCTTTCCATCATCTAGTCTTTGCTCACTGTCCTAAACCATTTGCTCAGGCTTGTCTTTCGCTGCTGACATATCCAGCTCAAATGTCTCACTCAGCTCTCTTATTTGTGATACAATCCATGTGTCATGTTCCTCTGTACACATCCCTCTGCTGCTTTTACACTGATTGCTTCTCCAGTTGTTTTATCTCTGTTTACTCTCTTTCCATGCCTTTGGTCATCCAGTTGTATTGAGCACTTTGAGTGATGACTCCCTTTCTATTCTCCTTCAGTCTCCTACTGCAAAGTTGCATTTCAGCTACAATCCAGCTCACTTTAAACAGGACTACCAAGAGTCCCAAAAGTGGGGTCAGATGTAGTCAGCTGTCCAAAAGTTGTTGACATCAGGCTTTCACCAAGAGCTAGTTAATGAGAAAATACAAGAGCTTGCACTTGGAGTTTTCAGAAACAATGAGGACCTTAGAGTCCACTGGGCCAAATCTCTTTATCATTTCTCAATCTGGCCATTAAAAGTTACCTTAAAACTATGAATTAACCATAAACTAGAGACAAAGTTTTTTTTTCCTTTTGGAATAATTTCTTACATGTATTCAAGAAATCTGGTCTGCCTATTAAATCTATGTCACCCTTTCTGCCTGTAAATGTGAACCAGTGATCCACATGACAACTCACTTGATTTTCTTCCAATATTGAAAGCCATTCTGAGCTTTCTCACCAGCAATATCAAACTCAACTTTTTTTGGTGACAGTTTTTTTTTCAAATAGTTTGTTCAGTATTAAAAGACAGTTGCGAAAGAATATGTTTAAGAAATTTCCCTCTTTCATTTTCTTCATCAAATTAGTCAGTTGTTCCACTGTAGGAATTCTAACATCATCCTGCTTCTCACACTTTCAAGTCTCTCCTCATTCATAAAACATTTCTTCTTTAAATATATTGACATTTTCTTACCTATCATCTCAGAAGAGTTCAGGAAATCCAGGTTGAGAGCCATATATTGGAGTCTAGTAACTTGTTTACAAGTTGCTATTTGATCAAAATATAAGCCATCTAATTACATGATTCTTATTTAAATTTTAAAACCTTCATACATTTAGAATAAAAAAATGTCTCCTAAGTGTATAAACAAGGCAGAAAAGCATAACTAACATTCTCAGTGAAAATACTGCAATGGGTACAAGAGGGGCTGGTACCTAGAGACAGAAAAGAATATAGTGTGAAAATACAATACAGAAAGATGTTGGTTTTGGTAATACACATATTGAGCACTACAATGGATACGGACACAAAAGCTGTCAGAAAGGTAAAAACTTAGAAGATCTTAAAACTTTCAGCGTAAGATTTTAATAAAAAAAAAATAGCTGAATTCTCTACTCAGCCAAAGTTTCAAAGAGAGTCAAAAGATGCTAAACTTCATTAAATTTAGATAAAAGTGACAAAAGTGGACGTAAAGGTTCAAAACTGTGATTTCAGGAGTCCCTTTAATCTCTGCAACAAGACAAGAGGCATGTTCCTGCCAAAAACTCAGTGTCAGCCTGACAGGAGGGCATTCCAGGAGATCATCACCTCTCATTTCCTCACCTGAAATGGTCATGAAAATGTAGCAGGATGACTGAGAAATGAGTGAAGAGTAACAGCAGCTTTCACAGTGACACCAAGTGCCTACCTAAAAACGTTTTATTTCTTCTGCGCAGAATGAAAACCAGATCCTTTTGTACCAACTCCAATATCATAAGTAGCTTTTGTTTGAACATCCAGAGTATCAAGGTCAGGACAACAGCAAAGTATAACATCAAGCAACACATTTGAGGGATGACTCTGGAGCAGCTGGTTAGCTTCCATGATGAATGAGAATTACAGCAGTTTTCAAGAGACCAACAGAAGGCAGGCAGGGTCCTAATCAGCTATAACATCAGTAGTAAAGATCTAAGGAGACTACAGCATTTCCAAAACTACAAACTTCTCTGGGCTTTAGTTTCAATAATTATAGCTGTGACAGCTGGACAGTGTGGGTACATGACTAGAATTGGTTGGAGTTTTTGACATATGGTGCTATTGGAATCTTGTCTGTCAGGAAAGGAGCATAAAATTACCCCCCAGCAACTGAGAGCTGCAGTGCGTGTCATCCTGTCTCAAAGCAAAGGAGCAAATATAGCATTTTTGCAGGTTAACATTCAGCAAACGAGAAAATGTCATTCAAGTAATGTTACAGCAGTACATCAGTGAAAAGCACTGCAGGGTCAGAGTGGCAATTTAAGTTAACTAGAGGAAGCACGTTGGCCTGCTTGGTTTTCCTTCTGCATGTGAACATGTTCTAACTAAATTTCTAGCTCCTGCTGTCCTACTGGAATAACCATTTGGTGCTGACACTGTGGGAAGCAGCCTCACATGAGTTGAAAGAGACTCCAGGTGTCTTGAACAATAATGTCAAATACGTACTTCTTTCTAAATGTGTCTCCGATGCTGTCTTTTTTCATCCTGCATGTTTTAGCCCATTTAGAATTTGTGCACACCCAGAAAAAAAAATGGAAGCTCTGTCCTCCACCTACATGGGTACACTTCTATAAAAAAAGCAGTGTGAGGTGGCCAATAATTAATTTTTCCTTAAAATCCACTGATTATAAATAAATGTGAAAATTTTGAAGGAAAAGATATTCAGTAAAATGAAGTAACACAGAACTGATTTTCAGCTAGACAATCTCTCTGTACATGGCCCATTTCTGCTACGAAGAATAGTTGAACTATAGGTCATCGAGACAGAATTCATAATTTTATCATTATTTTATCATCATTCCTCAAACTCTGAATTGTGCATGCTGAGAAATTTTAGGTAATATACAACACTGGTTTTAGTAATTCATGTTTGGTTTCTATTTACATGCCATGATATGGGATTTTGGCAAATCAATTAATGATGACTCAGTGGAAGTAGATGCCATTTTTTAAAAAACAATAAACACAAATATATCATAAACATATATTTTCAGATATTTTCTCACAAAAATGTGAAAAAATTCTTATCAAGTAACATTTCTATAGGCAAGCTCTACCTTGAGCTGTGTTATTTTGCTAGTGTGAACTATTGTGTACTTCTTTTCTCTACCATTCCCTGGTATTTGGGATGTTTCCCTCTTGGTTTTTATTTATGCCTCAGAAGCCTTTTCTGATGTTCATTATGTTTAAGAGGAAGAGAGAGGATAAAACTTGTAATAGAGTAGCATGAAGGCCATTTCACAAAAAGCAGAGAAAGGGGAGGAGGAAAGAGAATGAGACCCAATACTATAAAACTAATAAGCAGAATAACACAGAAATGCAAGGGTATACTCTTTGTACAGTCTCTTGAGTGTTGAACAACAATGAATTCTGGTTTCCAATACATTTAGAACTCTGTCTTAACCAGAGCTCTCAAATGTGTTAAAAATATACCATATGCGACTTAGTGTTTTTGACTAGAAATGCATTAATGTGGGACAACCGGCTTTTCCAGAAGAAAGGCATTTCTAACAGGAGAAGGCTGCTATTATTTATAAGAGCTGAGATCATCCCATTTTAGTGATTCATTTAGACTGATGCCAACTACAACTGAAAACAAGCATTTCTTCACAAAAAATTACGAAATTGCTGGAGACTTTGATCTAACATCACCCAAGTTTTCATCTACAGGAATTCTCGGCACAAACATCAGTCACTGGAAACATATACTTTATAGCATATCTTATAACAGAGGAAAGGAGAGAGAAGCCTATTTGATCAAAATATTTGAAACCATGACCTAAAGCCAGCTTTGACAGAACTAATTCGGAGGGTTTTTTTCAGTAATTTAGATTCTTGCATTAACCATTTTCTAATAGAAAGTGAATAACTCACAAGGTAACAAGACTTTAAACGTTCATATCCCTTGGCTTCTTTCCCACCATTGTAAAATATGTCTGTCCAAGGAGCTGTTTTTCAAAAGTGCGCACACATAACTACATGCCCAAATAGACTGCACATTTGTTTGTATGTGCAAATATTTGATATTGTTTTGTACTACCAGATTTAGCATACAGTATTTGCAGATGAAAATCTCCCCTTAGGCCTGTAAGACTATCCCAGTTGAAGAAAAAATCAAAGAACAACTGCCTTCAAGTCATATCATGTGACAAATATAAAATACTTATAACACCAGTAAAAGAAAAGCACAGAAAGTGGATTAAGAAGACACTCTACCCCATAGATTTTAACTGAAAGATGATTAATCAGGACGGTAGCTGAAAGTTGTTGTTACAAGTCATCGAAGGGTTATAATAATGGCCAAGACAAAAAGGCTATATTCTCAGAGCACCCTGCTCTATAAGACACCATGTTACCATAGTCTGATGAAGAAATGTGAAATATAAAGTGTCAAATAGAAGAAAATGCAATCAGTTCACTGAGCCTACACTGAAGAATTAAAGAAGGCAATAGCCCAGAGGAACGAAGGCACCTCTGACCTTTCGCACAGCATGGGCTGCTCGTGTTCTCCTTGTCAAACAGTAAATAATCAAAATCAATGGGAGGCATAAGAAGTCAAAAAAAGAACTCAAAGGAAAAATAATTTTCCAGATATACCAACAATAAAACTCATTCCCACACTATATAATTTTGATTTTTAGCAAAATACAAAAAGGCAGAGGCATGGACTTTTGTATCCTGTATTTCACTGATATCTGTGAGGTTTTGTGGAATTCTGGATTCAGTATATTCTTCTGACTGATCATTTGAGTAGAACTCATCTGCAGCCCTGGAGGCAAACTTGTCCAATAACTCCCCAGAGAGTTAGGCTTAGGTGAAGGTACGCAGAGCACCAGAATTGATACCACCACTATGTGACCAAACACAGCTAGGGCAACTTGAAAACCAAACTCTTTCACAGATCAAAATGATGGATAAATTTCTGGTGTATAAAACCAATACAATAGAAGTATTTCCTGTTCTCCCTACTACAGTGGGAATAAGGAAGACCTTTTCAGGCCTTTATAGTCCCCCCCTCAGACCACCACATTCACAAGAAAAGTTTGGAAGAAGGAGACAGTAGTCATGACTGTCACAGCAACACCAGAGAGATAACAACTATGCTGAAGTCTCAGGCTTCTGAATAAGACACAAACACATCGGACATAGCAGACAGCAGTGAAACACAGGTAATGATCTCTGTTCATGTTAAGGGGACTGTTTCTCCACCTTGCTTCTCTCCATCTGGATTTGGATAGGAAAAATTTCAAGTAAATTATTTGTTTGAAAGTCATATGATCTTAATATTCACCTGCTAATTATCAGCCCTATTCTGCACTGGTATAGTGCCTCTGTATGCCAATTTGGTGGGCTGGGTTAGAGCACCATACACTGACATGAAATTCAGGAGCACCTCTGGGGTTTCTGATCCCTCAAGTCAGCAAAAGCTTATAGCATCACAGAGATGATAACGGCTGTCAGTCTCTCAAGGGAAAGGCTCTGCTCATGTTGCTCTTGAAACAAATGATGGAATAGCATTAGAAACATCCTCATTGATACAGGCTGACAGTTACCTTTATTACCTACAGTTAGAACTGCATCAGATACAGCACACAGTACTGTAAAATAATACAGTTTGAGTCTGCATAGTGAGCCACTCGTTATGTCAGGCAGTCTTACAGAGAATAAGAGTAATGGAACAAAGGGAGAAACTGGTAAATCTAATGAGTAAAAAATGGTCTCTTCCAGAATGGTTGGGTGGATCCTCTACAGGTAGGTGACCCTCTCATACTATCAGATCTTACTGGAAGACAAGCCACTTGACTGGGCCCACATCTGTAGTCAGTATATCATTTACTAATAATCCTAGCGTTACTGCAGTTGTCTTTAACAGAGTATGGCAGCCTGTTCTAGCAAATAAATTAGGAGGCAGTGTTCCTTAGTAAATCCGTAAGACAACTGAACCTAATCCAGAACACCTAAATTAGGAAGCCACCTCTCCACTGTCTACTCAGGGAGTGCATAGCTCCTGAAATAGGCATCTAGAAAGGGTTCTGAATATTCCTTGATATTCTCAAAGGGAAAGACCTTAGCATACTAAATGTGGTATCGGTGCTAGGATCATGCTGCCAGCTGGGAAAAATGTAGCTATGTCTCCATGTTTAATACCATCTACATTTTTGACATATCAGCTGAGCCCCCGGGTGACTTCGGAGAGGCTAATTATAATTACCTCTTCCTCTTACTAATAGTGGCACAGAAAGAGTAATGACCACACTTGTTCAGCGTACCTGGCCTATGACCTGTCTGAGAAACGAGACGTTCAGCGTCACAGGCAGCACACTTCCTGCAGCCTTGTGTGTGTCTCTGAACTTCTGACATGCAAGTCTTGATGTTTCTTACCTGGTGCAATGTGAAGCAGTTTTTGAGGATCGTAAGTTCTACCACTGCTTCCAGGGGCAGGCAAACACAATAATCTGGCTTCCCAGGACATGGGACTACAGTCTAGATCCTATCCAACCTCTCGCTGTAATTTACAGCATTTTCTTCAAAAAGGACCAGGCATTTTCAGTAGGTACCAGATTAAAAAAACAATGGTGTTTCAAACAACTAGAAAGCCCATAGACTTCGTATTTTCAAAAGACCAGCATAAATATACAGTTTATAATTGTCTTGTCACATGCTGTATACAGGCTTTCAGGACTTTTCCCACAGTGTTTCAGAGGTTGTTACAAATGTCAACACAGACGGGAAGTGGGTGTTTGGCTTCTAACTAATGTCAGCATTTACTAACCCGAAGATCTCTTCTTATGTCTATCTAACAAACTGGTTTGTCAGTAGATAGTACAAAATTGCATCTGACACATTTGAAAACTAAGTGCCAGACTCAGGGTATGTTTTCATTTCAGTACAGAAGGCTTTATACTTGGAGTTTCTGTTAGCTTCAGTAACAGCATCCATGCTGCTACCTTTAAATATCAGAGGTAGCAAGCCCGAAGGTGAAAGCAGCTAAGACTTGTACAGGTCCTTGTGTAGAATAACTTTTAAAGTAATCTTTTCAGAATTTTCTGCCTGATTATTCTTGCAAACACAAAAGGGTCTAGGAACTACCAAAGGTCTGTTGGACATATCAGAGGTGGGTGGAATTTGATTTTGCTCATCCTTTCAAAAGTGCCTCCGAGGTTTGTAAATATTCACTCGGTGCTAAGGTTTTGAGAAAGTAGTTATACACAAAATTTGAATGATTAATGTCCCAAGACATTTTAACATGTTATTTCTCTATTTTCAACATAAATAGTGTGTAAAGGGTGTTTAAAACTTTAATGAATCGAACTATATGACTAAATAATGTTAATCATTTTAATTGCCCAGTAGTCTGAAATTAGATTTAACAGTCTGATAATGTATCTTTAAAGGAATACAACCCTGCTCTATAAAAAATCCCTTCTGAGCCAATTCTAATAATTTCTATTTATCTTTTATGACACTAACTGTTATACCAGTCTGCCGACAGACAGCCTTACGCTCACATTTAGTTTAAATGTAGCGCAGTATAGTTTTTCATTATCATTAACGTGCTCCTGGTGGGCAGAGTGCAATGCAGTGGCACTGGTCACACTTCATTGCTTTATCTCATATGACAAAGAGGGATGATGTGCTTCAGTCCAGGCCAGAAGATGAAAGCAAAAGGTGGCCGTGGAAAACTCCCCCTGCTGCCTAGGAACAGCATAAGGGCTGCATCGAGTGACTTGCTAACAGCACGAAGGGGCAGACAAATAGATTTTCCTCTATATTTATAACCAGCATCATTCTTCCTTTCAGGCCTTTCAGTGCAGGTAGCTGTTTTATATGAAATGAACAATCTTTATAGACGTACCAGAGCCATAACAAGGCTGATTTTCAGCGAGGCTGAGGTATATAACTCTTACAGAATTGTCAGGCTTCTTGCTCAACAAATCAAGCCTAACTTATGATGTTTGCAGTGTAATTTTTATTCCTGTTTGACTAGCCAACTACCCAGTGGTAATAGGATGTTAGAAAAGGGCAGTAGCAATGTTTGTACATGCCATGATTGATAGGCAAACTCTGCATTTTTCATTTATATCTCCTGATTCCAAATCAGTTAAGTTTAGGAAAAATGAAACAAAATGGCAAGAAAAATGCTTGCAGATTGCAGCCCAGCACTCTTGTAGATCTGAGTTCAGCCCACATCTGCTAGGATTGTCTGGAAACATTAAGATATCTAAATGAAAATCAATACTATATGTGCCAGCATTTACTACCAAGAACAAGTATCAAGAGACCTGGCTTTCAAGCTTGTATTTGAGCCGCAGTCTGAACCTCAGGGGTTTCCTAATTGGCCCAGACTAATCAGAGAAGAGTTAAATTTTTAACCAGGAAAGACATCTTGTTTTTCTTACAAGTCATCATTTTGAAACTGAAAGCATCACCTTGTGCAGTAGCAGATGTATGGGGATAGCCACCAGTCATGCAAGAAGTGCTTCTCACCTGTCAAAGGTAAAGGAAAGACTGATTTACTGCCTTCCATAAAACCAGTCAGGCACATTTAAGCTTTTGGTGGGTATATAGTGCTATCAAATCTTTCACATGAACTGCATATTTTCTTAACTTAAAAGCTGTGCATTTAACCCTCCCTTGCTGGAAGACAGAAGGTTTATACTTTATCGGTAATAGACCCTCTGTGCAACATGGTCTCCTAACCTAATTTTTTTGTGTCTGCTATATAAATATATTTCCAAATCAAATACTTCTGGGAGGAGCTTGTTTTCTTTTTCTTCTGCAATGAATGCAGATGTGCAGAGAAATTAACACACAGTAGTTCAGTTCACAAGGTATAAAGACATGCACACATTTTATTTTCCCCATACTAAAATAAAATTCCTTATTCTAGAATAAAAGTGTGTATGATATCTCTTGGAACACTGTTAAAAATTATACTGCATGAGGGGATTGGGTTCCTAATATTTGTATTTGGGATGCCAAATGTGAGCAGATTTTATACTATTTTCAACAAATTAAACACAAATATGTAAAATGTTTATAAAACTCAGTCTTCTATTGGGGCTTATTTTGAGTAACTTAATAATTCTGTGTAGATTTCTTTAAACAGAACAAAATAAAATGATGAGTTAATCTTGGAAATGCAAAATCTGATTTTTTTTTTCCAGCTTTCTTCAATAGCATATGTAAACATCCCCAGAGATTCACATCTACCAGAAATTTAATGACATTATTTAGATTCTTTCTGTCCTATATGTTAGATGCATTTTTAATGTGTACCTCTTAAAACAAAACAAAAAGTTGTCAGATACTGTATTCTCTTCTCACCACTGTTAATGGTTTCCTAGACAGTGCTATCATGGAAGCATCATGGCATATTGTGATCAATGAAAGCCTGCTTCTCACATGGCATGATGTTTCCCTTGGATTCTCCCACTTGCGCCTGCTGTGAAATTTTGTCAGTTCTTTTACCTTTAAGGATCATTCTTGTCCTCTATGCTGTAAACTACTGAGTTGTCTTCTTGAATCAATCTTCCCGTCTTCTTTGCTGCTTCGTCTCCCACTTCGTATGGGACAAGAAGGCTATCTTCGTCTTCTCCTTCAGTCACTATGTCTGATAATTTACTGCTCTCACACTGTAGAACAGAACAAGCTAATGAACAAAATAAATAGATAGTGAGTTTCAGCAAAATCCACACAAATCCAGTGAGGGGCATAAAGACAAGGAGAAGTCTCTCCAAAATAATTCGATTATCTGGGGTTTTATTTCTAGCCTAGATATTACACGTGCCAGTCAACAGGAAAGCACCAAAAGCATCCTAATCATCAATATACAAAATTAAGTTCAAAGATACTTTCTTTCTTTTCTGAACCTCATTTTTTTTCCTCCTTTTAACAATAACTTCAATATAAATCAAAACTACTTATTACTTTGTATCTGCAGAACTCAACTGGTACAAACTCGATTTCTCTTTACAAATAATAACACTTCACTTTGTTCTGCAGCTGACCCACTTCATTACCATTGGAGGATCTTTTATTTTTAAATTAATGCCTTTGTGAACTAAAAATAATTAAAGTGCAGCAACATTTCCCCTGCTGCTACTCTTGCCAGAATGGCAGTGGCTTCTGGCAAAGAGGAGCTATGGGAGTAACTGAGGTGCTAAATGTGTTAGGTCTCCTTAGCAATCTAAATTCTAGCAATCACTGTCTTAATCTTGTCAAAATGGTTTCATTCTTGTCATCCTTTGAAATCTGCTGCATTCATGTGCTCTCTGTACCCTTATTCCAGATGTGAAGAAAGACATTTCAGCACCAGGAATCCATATCAAAAAACAACTTATCTCCCCTAAATTCAGTTAAAATCCTGGCCGCAGTGAAGCCAACAGTGAAAAACAAACTGACTTCAGTGGAATCAGGATTTTATTACACGTACTTTCATGATGGTGCTCTGATTTGAGCCCTCATATAAAAGGTAGGTGCAAAGAACCATCTTTGCACACATCCATGCCAGCTGGGCAGAATAGCTAGCTCCACTATGCTATTGCCAGTGGAGCTCCATGTCATCCAGAGAGAGAGGCAGACAGAAAGACAGATTTAGCTATTCACAGTGAAAAACAAGCAAGACCAAATATCTCTGGATACTTTCAGCGTTACAATAAGGCAAAAAGGTCAATTATTAATTATGTTCAAGCATCTTTTACCCCCAGTTTTGCAGCTTTCTTGGGATAACTGGTAAAGCCATGCAGTATAATTTCGAATCAGAGAATAATTAGGGTTGGAAAGGACCTTAAGATCATCTAGTTCCAGCCCCCCTGCCATGGGCAGGTAAATCATGTCACCTATTTGCACCCATTGCATAAAAAGTGCACATGGGTGCAATTTTTATGCACCCATTTGGTGCATAAAGAGTAGACCACAACTGCTCAAAAGCAAGGAGGACCACTCCCTTTTCAGCAGCCTCTGTAACTCTATGCGTCGTAATAAGCTTCAGGAGACGGGGGTCTCCTTTATAAAAGAGGAGCCCTGTACCAACCCTGCTGGAAGAAAAGTCTCCTCACATAGTGAAAAAGGGATGCAAGTTCTCCGCAGAGCTGAGAGCAAGCTCCAAGTCACCTCAAACTCTCATTGAAAAGATGATTGATTCTGCCTTGTTTTGCTTCTTACAGCAAAACATTGCAGGATATTTTCTCTGCTGCTTGCCTCCAAGTTTACTGTATTTGTTTGCCAAGTCCTGAAGTTGTCAGATGAACATGAACTCCTCCTGATGGTACACACCTATTTTCCTTGTGATGTAAATCCTCCTTTTCACTATCAATACAAATCACAAAAGCATATATAATTCTACTTATTTTCACATCATACTGAATGAAACAACTTAAAGCTTATGCCAAATTAACAATCTTTTCTTGGCAATTTCACACTGGGATTCTATGCCAACTCCTGTTTAACAAGCAATGTAATTAACATAGAAAATAAGTTTTTTTGCTTCTGCTTTGATTTGCCTACTTGAATTATCTGGTGTAATGAACTTTCCCATGTATACACATACCTAAAAATGTAACAAGGGCACAATAGTTGTATATTTCCATAAGAATTGCTATTGCACTCTAGTTCTTGACAGTTTAGAGGGGAGTTTTGTGTGGGTTGGTTTTTTTTTTTTTGTTGGTTTTGGTTTGTTTGGTTTTTTTTTTTTTAATATATTAAAATTAATATTCAAAATAGAGCTTCAATGCACAAGCTTCATACCATCCTGTAGACACGTTCCAAGAGCTGGATTTTCTGCACAAATCTCGCCTTTTAGTGTTGCTCAGGAAGTAGAAATGAATTAGAAATTAGATTTAACTAGCCAACAGATTATTCCCCTGGCACAGGGAACGCACTGCTGCTAATGTGCCAGCTTTCCTCCTGCCACCCACCATCTCAGCATATGGGGTGTGTCACGAGTAAAAAAGCAGCAGAACAGTGCACCATTTCTTCTCCCCCATACAGCTCAGTTAAGTCATGAACACTAATGGCAGCTCTTGGAATTGTCTATCAACAATGCAGAGACCATAAGGTCAGGGATGAGTGCAGGAAGGGAATGATGCTCCCTTTTTCCTCTGGGTTGAGCTTCAGCCCCAGATTCTAACTATCCTCAGTAGTTTTAAAGGCTGTTTTGCGCAGTATGCACCCAAAACTAACATATAAATGGTTATGCTGCTCATAATGGTGTGTACAACTGAATCACGAGTGATCTGACACCTGCTTATCTGTTTCATTTCTCCCAGTGCTGTTGCAACTCAGTTCAAATCTTTCTAACATCCGTTTCCTTTTCTTACTATTTCTGATAAAGCAGAATCCTTAAAAATTCTGTATATGTTTCAGGTTCTTGAGTTGTACAGGTGGGCTGTTTCTTTGGAATTAAGTGAGATCAGTCCCTTGTTTCTCTCCCTGTATATATATGTAAGATGTCTTCTGAAGTTGTTCTTTATACCTGTTTTCTGCAGTCCAGCAAGTTTAAGCATAAAGCACGTATTGTGGAGGCTTCACAGTTGAGCTCAGTGACCAAAAGCTGCTTTGTATCACTGTTTGGACTCTTTCAATAACCCAGATTTCAACGGGTATTTAGAGAAGGGAGCATTCATGTCACCTCTCAAAAGTAACAACATTTCTACTGCTTGTTTGCTTGCATTCAATGCATTTTGGGCATAGAAAAGATTCTTTACGGGCTACTAATATATTCAGTAATGAAAGGCACATTAAACCTGAGAAATTACCAAAATGCAGTCCCAAAAGAAAAAACAAACATAAAATAGTGGCTACATTGTGCTATTCTTTGCTGAAATCTGTGTTATTTACAGTTCAGATTGTTCTGAAAAGTGAGATACCCTACTTGGTCACACAAAAAGCAGACTCCTAGAAAGCTCTCAATAAAAGACTTTGCCTTACTCCATTCCTGAAGGCAAGGAAGACACTGTCTTTCACAGCTCCTGGGGGGCTGAAATGCACTGTTAAAGAACAGATACTAAAGTTACCTGGATGATTGTGCAAAAAGGACATGATATAGCATAAAAAGGATAGCATAGTTTAATGTCATCATCAGGTTTCAGAGTTAACAATCCATTAATTAAATTTAAATGAGGTTTCTCTCTTTCCCTTTTACCTTGATGATCCAGGAGTAATCTGAATTTGAAACATTACCATACCAAAAGTACAGGCTAAAATACTAGACAATTTTAAATGAATCTAAGATTTTACAGAAGTTGATGGTATATAAAAACAATAGCTCCCTAACTGCAGCTTTGAAAACTGACTTCTGGGGGAAAAGAAGTTCTCTGCACTGTTCTTTCCTTTAAGGCTTTGGATAAGGAATACAAATAGCGCTTTTTGTAATAATCTAGAAAATTAACATTGGCTATCAGAATAATTTTGTATTGGGTAGTAAATTGAAAATAACTGAATGTCAAGAAGTGACTGCAAAGTGACAAATTTGCAATGATAATACCAATTCTCTAAATATTCATTTAACAGTTTTGTAAGAACTAAAAACTTTAATAAAGTGAATTTTTATCTGGATATTAACTGACATGTTGTGGCTTGATTCCATTTCATAAAATTTGCTTCAACTTAAATAATATTTTGAGAATTTTTTTGTCTTTACTTCTCAAAACTTCCTAAAAAACCTTTTTGTTCTTTGTCTTATACCTTAAAAATTATACCTTTGTCACCGGTTAAGCACAGGCTTTGCACCAAAAACTTCGTCTTTTCAAACAATCATAGAATCATAGAATCATAGAAGAGTTATGGTTGTAAAGGACCTTAAGATCATCTAGTTCCAACTCCCCTGCCATGGGCACGGACACCTCACACTAAACCATGCCACCCAAGGCTCTCTCCAACCCAGCTTTGAACACCACCAGCAATGGAGCATTCGCAACTTCCCCGGGTAACCCATTCCAGTGCCTCACCACCCACACAGTAAAGAATTTCCTCTTCACATCCAATCTAAACTCCCCGTTTAAGGTTCAACCCATTACCCCTTGCCCTGTCACCACAGTCCCTAATGAAGAATCCCTCCCCAGCATCCCTATAACCCCCCTTCAGATACTGGAAGGCTGTTATGAGATCTCCACACAGCCTTCTCTTCTCCAGGCTGAACAGCCCCAACTTTCTCAGCCTATCTTCATACGGGAGGTGTTCCAGTCCCCTGATCATCCTCATGGCCTCCTCTGGACTTGCTCCAACAGTTCCATGTCCTTTTGATGTTGAGGACACCAGAACTGCACACAATACTCCAAATGAGGTCTCATGAGAGCAGAGTAGAGGGGCAGGATCACCTCCTTTGACCTGCTGGTCACACTGTTTTTGATGCAGCCCGGGATACGGTTGGCTTTCTGGGCTGCAAGCACACACTGAAGCCAGCTCATGTTCATTTTTTCATCAACCAACACCCCCAAGTCCTTCTCCACAGGGCTGCTCCAACTCTCTTCTCTGCCCAACCTGGAGCTGTGCCTGGGTTTGCTCTGGCCCAGCTGTAGGACCTTGCACTTGTCATGGTTGAACTTCATCAGGTTGGTATCAGCCCACCTCACAAGCACGTCAAGGTCCCTCTGGATGGCATTCCTGCCCTCCAGCATATCAACCAAACCACGCAGCTTGGTGTCATCAGGAAACCTGATGAGGGCGCACTCAATCCCACTGTCCATATCACCGACAAAGATGTTGAACAACACCAGCACCAACACCGATCCCTGAGGGACACCACTCATTGCTGGTCTCCAGCTGGACATTGGGCCATTGACCATAACTCTGCGTGCAGCCATCCAGGCAGTTCATTATCCACCAAGTGTCCACCTATCAAATTGATGTCTCTCCAACTTAGAGACAAGGATGTCATGTGGGACAGTGTCAAACGCTTTGTACAAGTCCAGGTAGATAATGTCAACTGCTCTACCCCTGTCCATCAGTTCCGTAACAACATCACAGAAGACCACCAGATTGGTCAGCCAGGATTTCCTCTTAGTGAAGCCATGCTGGCTGTCACCAACCACCTTGTTGTTTTTCATGTGCCTCAGCATGCCTTCCAGGAGAATCTGCTCCAAGATTTTGCCAGGCACAGAGGGGAGACTAACTGGTCTGTAGTTCCCCGGCTCATCCATTTTCCCTTCTTGAAAATGGGGGTTATATTTCCCTTTTTCCAGTCATCGGGATCTTCACCTAACTGCCATGATTTTTCAAATATGATGGACAGTGGCTTAACAACTTCATTTGCCAGCTCCTTCAGGACCTGTGGATGAATTTCATCAGGTCCCATGGACTTGTATACATTCAGGTTCCTAAGATGGCCTCGAACCAGATCCTTATGCAGCTGAACTTTGTAAGTATCCAGCATTTCTGAAAATCAAATTCTTTCTTCTCTAGGCAATGCTTATATGATGTTACATCAATCTAATTTGCATGGTCTAATCATACTGATTTAGCTACTTATAGATGAAACTAAAGTGCAGCCACACCACTTTACAGCGCCGTCAGAAGGTATTTCTGCTGTTAATCATTGAATAGCACAGTACTTGGTTTGAAAAACCACTTGGTACACAGCCCATGGTGCAGCATTTCCTTCCTCAGCCCCGTTCTCCCCATCCATGCTATCTGTTCAAGCATATTGCCCACAGATTTCCTGCCCTGGTGGGGGTAACTAATGTCCTTCATGATTTTCAAGTTAAGTAGTGGCATCACTTGCAGAAATTTTTCTTTAAGGACAGCAGATAGAGAGAACGAGCAATGTGAACACCCGGTTTTAGGTGTTTCCATTGTGTCTTCTTTAATTGCCTTATTAGCAACTCCAAGACCATCTCCCCTTCCTCATTTGATCATTCCAGTCTTTGAAGAGCCAGCCATAAGGAGATGCAAAGAATGAAAGATATTTGAATGGTTTATGCAAATCCAGGAAACCTGCACAAACTCTACCTCTTATGTAAAAAATGTAAAAAAAAAAACAAACCAAAAATCCAAACCTTCCTATCCCAAGCATCACAGGAAGATATACAGGGAGAAAGGCAGAAGTGAAGTAAGAGTGCTAAACAACAGTTCAACGAGTAGGAAAAAGAAAAAGGAATGAGTCAATGTGAATCAGAATAATGTAGCTACTCCATTTCCAAGGAAGGTTACCTTACAGTCACCCAAGACGCTTTTTAAGAGAAACCTTAATGTTATATCACTTTGCAGGGAAGGTAGAATATTCTGGACTCAAGTGCCTGCAGATAGCTAAATACAGTGTTACAGAAGAAAAAAAGGAATAGCTCTGACCCCTTCAAAATACTTCCTGCTCTTCTCATATTATGATTTGCATCAAACACAAAATTACTGAGGCTTTTCATCACTTTCTCCTTTTCATTAAAAGTGTCCTTGGTTGCACTGAGTTTAAAATATCACAATGCTGAAACAAACCAAAAAATTCTTAGTAATAGCAGCCTGAATGACAGAGTATTAGCACCTTTGTCAAACGGGAAATGAACACAACACTGAATTGCATATAGTTTTTACAGCAGATTTGACTAAAGAATTGTCATTCATTAAGCTGGTTTTATAGGAGAAACATCTCTACAATTTGAAATGTAATTAAAAAGTTGACAGGACATACATTTGTAGTACCCCTCACTGCAACTCACTTTGACTTCTGGATTTTTTTTATTTTTTTTTTTTTTTTGCTGATGTTTGGGTTTTATGCACTCTGGCTAAAAACTGTAATGTCATTAGCTGATGGATATTTTTGTATCACATCCACTAGGTTCACAATCTCCTTTTATCTTTGCACATCATCACAGGTATTTTACAGTAGTAGGACAACAGAACATGGGTCCAGACAATGCTCTTAAATAGCACACTTTCCAAAACAATAGATGTATGTATAATATGCAGCTATACAACAAAAGATACTACACAGGATATGGGTATTTCTTTTCATTGAAACAATCCTCTTTGAAATACTTTAAGAGGGCTTTAAAGTAACCTTCTGCATTTCATTTTGAAAAGGGGAACGGAAGAGAAAATTTCCACACTGTGGATTCAGTCAGGCGGAGGACATGACTTGTGCAATCCTAATAAATCAGAGCATTCCCGTGTGGCAGAAGCAACAGGGGAATAGTGTAAGAGCAGTGCTGCATGTTGACCTAAGCAAGAGCTTATCGAGAAATGATGTCCTCTTAAATAGACTCCTGTATAGATGTTCTGCATTTCCTCTGACAAATTGTAAGTGCCCTGACTGTAACATTCCTAATAAAATAGGGCTGATTTAGCAATGCACAAACTGCCCATTATCCTACTGCATAAAAAGGCCATTTAAAGCAAAGCCTTAGGACACTGGCCCATTGGAAACAGTACATCTGAAAAATTACCCCCATCTTGTGCCACCAAAGCTGTTAACTACCCTAGGGAATATACCTCATTTACAATGCAGACAAATGTTAACTTTAATGAGTTTAAAAACTGCCATTTTTCTTGTATGACTTTGATAACACTTGAAATCTTAAGCAAATACTTGGCTATTTTTTCACCTGGAACACCATCTAACCGATATTATCACCACATTTGTTTTCAGCTGCCCTTGTCTTTCCTTCATTCAAGTCATAATGCTGTGTGAAAGTGCAATTAAAAAGTACATCCACTTCAAAACAATGCTGGAAAGGTTAAATAATCTATTTTAACAAACTGTTCCTGCCTGAAAACTTTGCATGCCAAGATTACTACTTGTCATTATCTTCCCAAGAGATGGAACACCTTTTTAAAAAGTATCTCTAATGAGATCTACAAATCTATGTGCAAGACAGCTTACTTTATTGTGTTTATAAAGATAAAAAATATTTTAAACAGGTTGTGGCTCTTGGGACTGATAAAAACACAATGGGGTAAGGTCATTCAGAAATGTTAATAAAAGTTTTCATAAAATATGATGATTCTCAAGGACTAATGTTTGGGCATGAAAAATAACTATGAAAGTATATTTCCTGCAACGGTAAACACTCAGTTTTTCTATACCTCCTTGACTCTCCAAATCCTTCATTTGTTCTGTGGGTGGACAATGTTTCTAGCTATTTGATTGCCCATCTGGGATGGTATTACTATAAGCAGATGCAGCATCTTTGTCTGAACTTCACCCATTCTTTTACAAGTTTTATAGAAACATTCACCTGCTTTGGCCATTAAACCCTTGTTTTAAGCCCTTAATCTGCCAGTGAATGACATCCAAAAAAAAAAAAAAAAAAAAAAAAGCCTTATCCTAACCATATGAAAGGAAAACCTGTTCAAACCCTGCAAGGGGGATGGTCTTCTTTTCTCACAGCACAGTTTTCAAGACAAGAAATTCTGGGAAATATAGCAAAAACAGGTGACATTGAAGGTAATTCTGTACTGTTAAAGTGTCACATTATGCTTATACTATCACTTGTGTTATATATCATATATACTTATGCTATCACTTTCCCTTCCTTTAGCCTGGTGTTCTGTTGCTCCATATAATTAGCCACAAGCTGAGAGAAAATGCTTTTTTTTTTTTTCCCAAGTAGAATTTCTTACACAAGTCAGATTACCTTAATGAAATCAGCATCAAATATTGGATTTTCATGTTCAGACATAGTACTGGGGAGAAAGCCAATACTGTCCCTATCTTTTATTTTCCCCACTTGTGACCAGCTTTTAAAATCAATAATTTGCAAATAATTTCTATTTACACAGAAAATAGGCCTTCAAGCATGTAACTCCATTAATTGCAGGCTATCAACACCTACGTGTCTATTCAATAGAGACACCTGTATTTTAGACTGTTGGCACAATTTTGCCTCAAAAATTATTTTTTTGTATTCAAGTTTTACATATTTATGTATTTAATGTTTAAGATTGATCTGATAGGCCAGGTAACACATTTTATCACATTAAAAACAATAAAATAAATTCAGAAATTTAAGAAAAATTTAGAGCACTAGCAGCCAATTATCTTGTCAACCTTGTACACAAAAGATGAGATTCTCAAAGTTGATTTTGAAAGTACTCTGTGCACAAACACATCAGTTTAAAATAAAATGGTGAATGCTACATTAGTTTAAGACTCACAAAACTGATATTTCAAAGCAAACTAAAGTCATGCAAAGTAATTATAATATTTTGGTTATGCAATTTATATAATATCAGGGGGGAAGAAAAACTTAAATAAATTTTAAAAACATGTATTGGTCAAAAACACAAGAGGTTTGAGTTTCCAAAACTGCAGTTCCTAACCTGCCTAATAATAAGGTACACTTTTTAATTTATTGAAATTTCTGCAGCTTAAATAACTTTTTTTTTGCAAGATCACATAATCTTTATTCCATGAAAAATAACACGTCACTAATATGAAGTGAACAGATCTGAGATTAGCTAGGCAAAAAACATTTATTAATTTCCATCTGAAGAATCAGTAAAAATTTATCCAGAAAAAAAAATACAGATATGTAACAAACTTCATCAACCACAGACTCAAAAGCCAAGAAATGCAGTTTATGGTGTATATGCTGCTTTCATTTTTTCACACATCTTTGGGGGGGGGGGGGGAGACAAGTAAACAAAATAAAATGTTAACACTTTGCATTAATCTCAAATATATTACTAATCAGCAGATAGCAATTGCATGCCATATTCCAGTTACAAAGCCATTTAGTTGGTCTGCACATTTCTCTATAAATCCAGGTTTGATTCCCAAGCTGAGGCTTTCTACCTCTGTCCCTGTGCAGAAACCAGGTAACTACTGTAGGATACATTTTACAGGAAAAGTCTGTAGGAATTATGCGGATGGGGAGGATTGGTTTTCCTGGTTTATATTCTTTATTCTTTCAGAAGGCAGAAAGGGCAAGCTGAGGATCCTTAGTTACTGTGTATTAGCTTTGCACCAAGCTACTTTGGTTTTTGCTAAAGAAATTGTGACGGTGAAGGACACCAAAAGAAATGGGGAAGAACAGTAGCAGCAACGGATTAGGAGAGCAAAAGCAGAGCAAGCTACAGACTCCTATCATGGGTAAGGCTTCATTACTACAGAGATCTCAGCACATCTAGATGCAAGATTTAGCAGACAAAAATAGGCACAAGCAGTACAAAGGTATTGTAGAGCTAAGTCAAACCCATTTCAGGTTCCTCCTCTTTTCCCACTCCGAAGATAATCCCCAACTACAAGGTTTTGTTGCCATCACAGTATGCACTATTTCTGATACCACAATTGTTTTAAAATAAAAGCTAGAGCACTGTACTGGCAAAATTCTATGCCACAGACCTGAAATGCATGAGTTATGCAAGACCATGTCCTCCTGCACTATCAACTTATCCACAGATAGAGAGAAGCAGCCCTGAACAGCCCTTGCACACAGCCCTTTAAAAGGACGAGGTGGACAATACCACTTTTGCTGGTCTGGTTCAGTCAGCTAACATGGAGCAGAGAAAGATGTTGTGAACCTTATTCCTGCATGCCCTACCTCTTGGAGACCATCCATATTAACACCAGTACTGGTTTCAAATAGTCTTTGCCCTCAGGGATTGTAAAAACAAAGATGAAAAGCAATGCTATTCAGAGCAAACATTGGGAAGGCTACTCACAGTTGTTACTTACAGGTACTGTGGTAGTTGTCTGAACCTTTTTCTTTGACTGTAAGTTCACAGAAGGAAAGACTTTGCACAACATTTCTTATTCTTTTAAAAATTACAAGGAAGTACCTAAAGCAGTTTAGAAAATTCAAAGCCACAACTTCATCTGGGTGTTGCATGTCCATCTGCATCAGTTTGTGGCCAGGTACAATTTAAAGCAACATCAGTACAAAATATCACTTGTTGCCAACAATTCCCAGATAATGTTGGTAGAGGCCACTCCCAGACTTGCATCGTCATCTCTAACCACTGCACAAGAATCAGAGTGATATAACAGAGCCATGCAGAGGCTGAATCCAGCAGCTTTATTAGAGCTCAGTACAAAGCTCTTGTAACAAACCAAGGACTGGAGCCCCTGTATCATCCCTGCATCATCACACCACAGAGATGTCCTATTTACATGAACTGCTCAAAGCTAATCTAACCTTTTCTCATTTCCAAATAATTCTCAGTCCTATGGGTGTATTTCTTCTAGTATTTTGTTTAAGACATCATGTATACACGCAGTTTCACCTAGCTTACTTCGCCTCTGACAAAGCCGGCCAGGATGTAAATAATGCAGTGACATACACTCGCAATACGTGCTTACGCAGCTGAACAGACATGGCAGTTAAATGCAAGCTTGGCTTTTGTTTCTAGAACCTATGTCAGAGGTTTGAAACTGCCCCCAGAACACAACAATGTTGTTTTTCAAATATAATTACATATTCTTTCAGTATTTGAAAGGATTTTTATGCTCTATAACAAAAGACTGAGACATAGAAAGAACTGGAGATCACTGTTAGCCTAAAGATTTATAAAAAGCAGAAATAAAAACTTCATGAAATAAAGTTTCTATTATAAGCTTTGAGTCATTAATAAATTAGCAGGATTTATTGGTTGAAGTAGATCCCTATAAGCACCTGGTATCTTGTTTCATCTGATACTCAACTAGTAAAAGCAGAATAAAAATGTTATATACTAGTTTTGCTTGGATGATAGAACAGCTGTTCGATGTTCTGGTTTATGAAAGAGGCCAAGAGAGAGTGTATTTGTTGTGGAATTAATTGGTCCAAATTAAGCACATACTGTTTTTCCAACTTATGTCAGGAATCTATGTGATTTAATAAATATGATAAATAGCTTGTGAGAATAACAAAGGATGATTCTGGGCCACCCCTGTAGTGCACAGACTGTCAGCAGAGTTTGGGGAACTATCATTTCAGCAGAAAAAGGAAGGGTAGAATCTGGTAGACAGAAAATTCGAAAGGTTATCTTGGCTTAAAAGAGAATCAGCTAACAACCATTCTGCAAAAAACCTTCCCTCTAAAACAGCAAACTGAACCAAAGGAAACATCTTTACCCTCTTGAAAGAAAAAAAAACCCCACAACGATCAGCTGTCCAATAACAACACGTTTTAATTTGTAATATTTAAATTGGTAATAAGGAAGGTGTTTTGTCTGAATTTCCATTTCTTTCAGGGCCTAATTATGAAAGACAGAAAAAAAAAATGTGCTATGCACTCTCTTTCACATCTCATTACATTTATTCAGCTTTATTACTAATTCTTTGTTAATATAATTTTCACCCTGGGAACTACATTTTTTGTCTAGTTACCCTGATACATGAAACCCTTAAAGCAGGAAGTCCTTGATCACCACATCATATTTCTCATGGTATTTTAAAACGACACTCACCATATTGTAAGAAGTAGGTTCTATCAGCAGGCTGCTCTCTGGAGGTGTTCTTTCTCTCTCTCTCTCAGGTGCCTTAAAGAAGTTTTATCTAGCATGGTGGCCTAGAGAGACAGGGAACAGAAAGAGAATTCAAATGCTCACATAGGTGTACAATCCATCCCTTCCCACCTTAGGTTTTGCTGTGGTACACTGTACATTAACAGCATGGCATGATAAATTAAATGATGTGACAGCAAACTTTAAGCCCCAGTCTCAATCCTGCCACTTGTTAGAGATGGAAACCAAAGCAGCGTTTACAGCGCCTCATCTACAGTTAGTTTATGCAAGTTCAGTAAGCAGGTCCCTTAAGGAGCTAAAGAGGAAAACTGCAGCAAATGTGCATGCACTCACAATGAAATACCAGCCCAGAGGACAAGCACTGTAATCCCACCAATGATGTTCCAAACCCATGATGGCTACCAGCCGACAATACCCACAGACCTCAATCCATTTTTATTGTATTCAGGCTGCAGTGTTATATTTCCTGCCTCCCCTTAGCACCACACATACAGTGTACTTGAAAACAAAAATCTATAATATTGATCCCACAATGTCACCACAATTATTCTTTTGAAACAGCCATTGAAAACAAATTACATCTGCACTGCCTTTTCATCCGATTGCTCTGGGTGAGCAATGCTCACTGTAGCCGCTAGCATTTTCAGTGTTAGCACTGTGTCACTAAAGACAGCACAGGAAAAGGAAAAAAAAAATCAGGGGAGAAAAGAAAGCATCAGTAATACATTTAAAAAGGGACTGGAGGAAGGGGAAGCCATCAAATTAACCAGATCACAAAAAGCCCCTCAAACCTGATGCAACACTTAAGTCTCTTAGCTTTCTTTATGCAAATCAGGATGATACTAGAACCATACAGCAGCCAAATTTCCCTCCAATAGCTCCTAAGGTTGGCTTTTTTCTGCCCAGTAAGCCAAATATAGTTGTTATGCTAATTAAATTGACAAAGATTCAGAGGGTCTTATTTTCAGGTAGTCTATTTAATACCTTGTGATGACAAAAAGCATTATTTGAAGCAACATGATTTTAACCTCATGTGACATAATTCTATTGACAAACTGTAAGACTTTCTTGACAAGGGAGAAGTGATTAACACAGAAGTGATGACTGCAGAACAAACCCACCCATTCAGATTAAAACAGTGACATGACGAAGCTCAAAGGAATCTGTCCAGAAGAAGCAGAGGCCTTTTGACACAAATAGGAATATGCAGACAAGGGGGGTGGGGAGCAAGCCCACCTTCTTTCGTTCCAATACTTACACATTTTTATCCCAGTAATGGTTTTACTCACAAATATGAATCATCATATCAGTGAAAAGGTAGCGACTCCCACAGCACACAGAGAACGGCATAATTTCATACAAAAAACCCTGTCAGCAAATGCTAACTTTCATATGCTCACTAATGGTCTGGTTTGGAAACATATATACCTCATCAACAATTTATTTTTTTGCCATCATGGTGGTTGGCCAAGGGAAAGTGCTTTTGTTAAGTTGTGACCACACAAGTCACAGTGGTGGGTTCCTGCAGTGGGGAAACGATAACTTTGGAGTATTAAGAAAACCAATAGCCTTGTTGACATGAACATGGGAGTCTAACCCCTGAAGCCTCCTGATATGAAACATTGATTTTTCTGTCTGGGTACAGTTCTAAAGCCATTCATTCTCTATGGTCAGGACTCACAGGGCCAGAGGAGGAAAAAAAAAAAAAAAAAAAAAAAATCTCTTCTTTCCACTTTTACCTCCAGGCAAAGTTGGGGAATAAAATACTACATTTTGAGGGATGATTTGTTCAAGCCATGTTTAGTAGAAGCTTATTGCATAAAAAAACATTTTGTTTCCTTGACCCTTGCAACCTGTGACCACTTATTCTTTTGTGCACCTTCCTCACAAGATAACAGCAGGGGAAAGTGCCTAGAGAAAGCACCCCTGCTTACTTGTTATTCTCCAAATAATATCACCAAGCTTATTTATTATTCCTCAAATAATACTGTCATGTTCACTTGTCATTCCTCAAATACCACTGCCAGCTGACTTGTTATTTCTCAAATGCTTCCATGCCTACTCGTTATTCGCCCTCGTGTAATTACTACATCCCTTACTTGTTATTCCTCCTCATATACTACCGCAGGGCTGTACTTGGTTACTGCTCATGTTCTACTGCTACGCCTTTTTGCTATTTCTTTTTTACCACTTCTTCAACACGTTGTACCTCTTTGAAAGGGGAAACAATATTATCATCTGGTATATTTTTGCAACCCATACGCTGACTCCCTGTTTCCTCTGCACCCCTGTTGTGTTCATTTAGTAGCTATTGTAAATACACACTGAAAGACACCAAACCCTCTTGTGTAAGAAATAACAGTTCTACAGTTTGGAGCAAGAGCAGTATGTTCCATTGTCTTTAAAAATAAAATTAAAAACAAAAAAAAAAGAGAGAAAGAAATAAAATTTAAAAAAAAAATAAAGTGATGATAAAGAGAATAATCACCAGTTTCCCCCTCCCCACCAGGACACAGTAAGCAACCACACAATGGGATGGTTCCTGCTCTGGTAACAGAATGCTGAGCCAGTTTTTGCTGTTTGTCTCTTCTTTTCAGAGAAACAAAGAGACAGCATTAGACAGGAGATGCCAGTGCTACCGCAGGCTAATGTTTGGACACGGAACCTGCTCTGCCTTTCAGCTGGCAACTATTTAATTGATTTTTTTAATGTAAGTAAATATTCAAATGCAATAATACACAGTCATCTCTAAGGGAGGCATAAAATATCAGTGTCCGCAAAGAAGCTGTCATCTTTACCTAGGTGTATATGTACATACATACACTTCAAAAATATGAAAAGAAACACCTCTGAATATTGATCTTTATAAATCTCTGATAAAGTACACATTCTCTACATGAGCACGATAATTTTAACCAATATATGTCTCTACACATGTACACAGATTAATCCTAGACAATCTCCTGTGTTACTATCGCAGAAGTATGCTTATATTATGTTACAGTATGAATATGTTTGTATATTTATTATTAAAATACTTACTGTTCTGCCTTTTGAAGTAGATGGACAAATGATTTAGGAGTAGAAACAGACTAGAAAGAAAATTAATGCAAATAATGTGTTGCTTTTTTTTTTTAGCTTGATTAGCCAAGCCAATGGAAAATTCTAGAAAACGTATACAATTATTTTAACTGTCATAGACTGGCAATTGTAATTGACATGATTTGTATGAGATGCAGTGTAATAACTGAATATATTAAAAAAAAATCTCATGGCTTGATTACCAGGAGAACATTACTAGTGCCACAATATTATTAACAACACAATTATCATGGCATCCCTAGGACACGCTCTTAGCACTTCAATGCATTAGCGAACCTTTGCTAACGAAGAAAAAATTAAAGTACAGCAAATTTCAAAGCACCAGTTGTACCCAACATCATTAAAAATTTATAAAACTTCCCCTGAACATGACAAGTGTTTGGTTTAAATGAAGATCAGCCACAAGAAGGAGCAGAAATCTTGTTATTCTTTGTCTCTTTCTCTCCCTCTTTTTCTCTTTCTCTCTTTCTCTCAGACCTCCCCCAACCACCACCACCTCAATCCAGCTGAAATATGTAACCATTACAGAGTGACAGTTTGACACACAATGACCTGTCAGAACATTCATCTCTCAATGTTTTATTTTAGTGAGGAGCCAAACTGCAGAAAAAATAAGCAAGTTGTTTCAAGGCTTGGAATGAGATCAAACATTTCTGGCATCCCCACTTACCAGACCTTTGATTTACAATGGATCTGTCAGAGGCTGATTAGACAGTGTGTGTTTAAAAACCTATAGATGTTCCACAATTGCACAAGCTCTCCCCTTCCCTTCACAGAGCACATTTCTGCTCTTTGTTTGAACAGGAAGAATAAGCCAGATTACATTGCAGCACCCTACACCTTGCAAGTGGAAAACACCACATGCAAAACTGCAGGCAGCTGCAATTAAATTGTTGAGGTGGGAGCATTCCGATTCTCTACTAAAAGAAAGCTGTAGCTCTCCGTTCTGTGCAATATTTGTTATGCCAGTTTCTATTACCTTCTCCTTCCAGGCCTGAAGTTATAATAGTCTGCAGAGAAAATATAGGTAGGAACTGCTGCAATCTCCACATATTTTCAGTAATGTTCAAAGGCAACATGCAGCTAAAAATTAGCCAGAGAAAAAAATTCAGGTACCTAAAATATTCCCACACTGTAACATTTTTTTGCTCATAATTGCAACTAGGAAAAGAAAAAGGTTAGAAATATATTGTTTCTATTTGTACCTAGAACAGTTGCAGAAAGAGCAGCAGGATTTGTGCCTGGCATTAGAATGTGTAATTCCTTAATACTATATTGCGGCATATGGTTCATTGTAGCAAATTATGAATACATGTGTTTGGAGAGCTTTGGTAGTAAATTTGGGCTTTGTACATCTACAACAATGCCCAAATCTGACAAACGTAATTTATGTAATATTAAGTTAATACAGTATTATGAAATTAGCTCACTGTAGTAAAGCTGTAATTTTTAAATGAAAGACAATGCAGTGAAATGAAAACAAAATAAACATTAGCATTTTGTGAAAGGTAGAACAAATCTTCCAAAAGTCTGCTTTGTAATTTATTATAATGCAGTGTTTATGACTTCCAATATATTTAAGACATGGCATCCTTTAACAGTATAGTACAACTACAATGCTGTTCAGAACGATCCCAATCTTTCATCCTCTCTCAGCAATGCTCACCATTAATTTAAGAGAGACTTTTGAATGAATACTACCTCTGACTAAGGTGGCAGCAAGTTGGAATCCCGGGATCTGGTCCCCAGGATGCTCCTAATTGGTTCAACAATGTATTTGCTCCATGTGGAAAATTCTTATCAAGGTGACAAGACTGTAGGAGCATAGGGTAATCCTGCGTGTGGGAGACTATGCAAGATACAAAATTATATTTTTCATATCCATATATGTTACTAGGAAGAGGGAAAATGATAAAAGCATTACACTGTGACCCCTTTAGCTTCTAGGAAATTGCATATGTTGCAACATGCAATTTCATGCTTTTAAGGGAAAGAGGAGAGCAGATTAGCCAGAGCAGGAGTCAAAAATTAAAAAGAAATAAAAAGATGCATTGAGGTCATCCCACAAGAACCTGAAGTCATGCACAGTTTCCAGTTTCAACTTTTTGAGGAAAAAAATGGGGGCATAAAGAAAAATGTATATTAGTATTTTAAGAGTGCACAGAATTTGTTATACTTGCTCCATAAAAATATAACCATTGAGGGCTGCTATGTAGGTATTTCTAGTACACGTCCAGTCAGTCAGAATAACAGAAATAGTCATCTGAAACCAAGAAGTCCTTTGCCTCAGTCAAGATCTCATTTCCAATATTTAATTGGTTTTCTTTTCAAGTGGAGAATATGATTTCCAAATTTACGTGTTCTAAAGAACAAAACACCTTATCAAAAAGAGGGTTTACAATAGGACATGCAAAATATCATATGCCCCAAGTATCATGAGCCTGGAGCTCCATCAAATTATAGTTACCAAAACCTAGAGGCCCAGAAGGAAGCGACTGTAGAATATAGTGGCTTCACATATTCGTGAAGTTCATGTCTCAGAAACAATGATACATCACAGATGAAAATGTATGACCTTTCTTTTGTGTAAGTGAAAGCCATGTTATATGCTACTGAATATTGCTGCAATCCTAGAAATTCGGTATTGGTATTTATCATTCTGCCACCTTATTTCATACTCTCTGAAACAAAGAGAAAGCACTTTTATCTGAGCAAAGAGTGAAATGTTAGAATTGTATTACTGTGTTAAATGTACAAATGAATCATGAAATACAAATTAGCACAAAATGCTAAAATAAAGTCCTACAAAATGCCTGCATGAAATGCATATAATTTGCATGCCTATACACCAGGTACAAATATCTTCATGTCCTTAGTGTCTCAAATCCATGTTCTATGATATTCCAAACATTGTAGGGGGAAATCTAATGCTGAATAAGGCATGCACAGTTGCCTGCTGTTATGCATGTTTGAAATTTGCGTATCATAAACTATATAACTCAAGCATGAAAGTTGCTTCACCTTCATGCTGGAAAACCTTCATATCTGAACTCTGCAAATAGCCTTGATTTTAGATGCCAAGAAACATGGCCATTTTCATTAGGAAAGTGAAACATACCAAATAATTAAATTCAGAAAGGGCAAATTTCAGATATGAGTTCTCTACTATAGAGGCCCAGAACAAGACAACAGCTGCTGTGTTAAAGAGGCAGTGTCTGCATGCATTTGTGACTGGGGCTGACACCATGCAAGATTCTGCTAAAAGCAGTGAAGTGGGAAGTATGAAACTTTTTTGGGGTCCATTTTCTACTCATTAAGCTGACAATCAGGGAAACAAAACAAAACAAAACAAAAAAAAAAGACTGCCTAAGCACAAATCCAGACTATGGATTAACCTGTTTATGTCTTTATAGGCATGCACAAAACAAGACCTCTATCAACCTGAATTTTGGTAGATTGCCTGGAGTAGGTTGATTTCCTGGAGCAAGACAGAGATCCAGTACCAGAAAACAAGGTCATTAGCAGGTGAGCTTGGATCTTTCTTACAATGCAGTGAGAAAACCACTAAATCTGAAGAGTGACAGGCGATTTAGGATTCCAAGAAAGTAACAGAAACGCTTTCAGTACAGCAATTTCATGAGATCACGTCCCGTGTGTGCCTCTCCACTTTTCAATCTACTATCCCGTTTCGACAAAGTTGACAGAGGATGATAAGTTCAAAGTTAAGCATATTCCTACACATTTTTGAGAATGCCATATCCACAGAGACAAGAAATCCTTCTACTGACCTTGGGAAAACTTTCACAATGACCTCAGGAACACCTTCAGAATTACCTCACACCTTACCAGATATCAAAGAATCTGTAGCAGTGAGTAACTAAAAATGTTGCAAAAAGCTAGAGGACATCCACTTTCTGGGCATCAATATCCAGCAACCATAAAATAAAAATCTATGGTAAATTGGACTTCATAAGTTTCATGGAAATATGTATTTCAACGTGCGTAAAAGTTACTTAAAAGTAACATGCCTCAAAGCATAGTAAAAATGGTATGAGAATAGCCAATACCCCAAAATCAGTTACTGTGGGGTATTTGACCATTCACAGCTTGCATACTTACAGGCTATGAAACTCAGCAAAATTCCCAATATTAGTCAGCTCCATCAGCATGCATCTATATTATTATTGCCTCAACTATTCTTGTATTCAGGCTGTCTGCATTTACAATATAAAATAATTTTTTCCACGTTAACTTGAATTATCCTCTCATACACATACAACCTGATGAATATTCATATCCACATAATAAAATCTAACTCAGTGACAGACTCTACAAAAATTAACATTGTCGATTACTAATTATAGCATGCCCACAGGTACTGTTACAAAGTGCAACCAAGTAACAGCCTTAATTTCAAAGAAATACACCTTTTATCTATTCTATCAAATTTGAATGGTTTTATCTATCACTATAAATATAGAAAAACACAATCAATGGATAACATTTTCTAAGCCAAATTTAAGGACACACTGTTTCAACCCTCTTCTTGCTCAAAGAACACATCCTGCTCATTCTGACTTTTTAAAATCAGTTAAATATAAACAAATTAACTTCCCATGCATGTTGTTTCTGTGTGAATTACTTTTCATTTTTAGAGTGGTTTTCCATCACTACAAACCTTTCCTTTCCCTTATGCACCAGCAAACATACTGTTACAATTTAAAGGTCATGTTCTTTTCAAACTGACAGGGCCCTCCAAAATTTTGACGAGAGTCCCTCCAAGAATCACACCATACAAACGGAAAGGAATTAAGTAAAGCATCACTTGATGTAGGCTCAATCATGTGAACTGATTAGAAAATGTAACCATGGAGAGAGGTGATTCAAAGTGTGACGGACAACCTTTCAAAGAAAGGAGATGTCATGTTGATAATAATAAGCAAGTACCTGACATTGAAGGAGGGAGTGAACCCAGAGGGTCAATAAAGATATAATTGCCTTCAGCTACTAAAAAAAAAAAAATCCCAACAAAAAAATAACACCATCACCCCACAGAGCAAAACCACACCAACCAAAACACAAAACCTCTTTTCCAAATTTTGTTACTTCAAATCCCAAGATAAAAATTAAAATAATCAGAACATTTCATCTTTGTAGCTCAAGTCAAGTTTTAGCCAAAATACACTGGAAAAAAGAAGTATTAATGACATCTCAGTTGCTTATGTCATTCTTCCACCAAGTAAAATGGAAGTCTTAAAGTTCAAAGCCAAATATATAGAGTTTGCCTTAAAGGTTATATTGATACATATTGATCTGCATTACAAGTTAGATCATATTTAAGAAAATAGCACATATTTAAGAAAATACATATTTGGATTGTAATACCCACATCATTCAAAGAAATTATACAAGCAGAGAGAAAATGCATGCATTCGAAGGATGTTGCTTACCAGGAACATAGAATCATAGAATCATAGAATAGTTAGGGTTGGAAAGGACCTTAATATCATCTAGTTCCAACTCCCCTGCCATGGGCAGAGACACCTCACACTAAACCATGCCACCCAGGGCTCTCTCCAACCTGGCTTTGAACACCGCCACCAATGGAGCATTCACAACTCCCCCAGGTAACCCATTCCAGTGCCTCACCACCCACACAGGAAAGAATTTCTTCCTCATATCCAATCTAAACTACCCCTGTTTAAGTTTGAACCTGTTACCCCTTGTCCTATCACTACAGTCCCTCATGAAGAGTCCCTCCCCAGCATCCCTATAGGCCCCCTTCAGATACTGGAAGGCTGCTATGAGATCCCCACACAGCCTTCTCTTCTCCAGGCTGAACAGCCCCAACTTCCTCATCCTATCAGTTCTTCTTTATACATTTTAAACCGAGCAAGTATAAACATTTTCAGGAAGCACAGTGTAAGCTGGATTATGATAAAAAGATCTTTCCACAAAATGAAAGTGACAGCTACCATGCATTACCAACAACAAATGAAATCTGCAGCCCAAAAGAATACCCCACCCACCTTCCCATATGATCAATAAAGAGCTTAGCCAAACTGAAGAAATGGGTAAAGAGTAACTGAAAAATACGATATTCTTGTCTTCCTTCTGAAAGTAAAAAATATTTAACCTTTTTTAATTATTTATTTCATAGTTCTCTAATTGCTGCTCTTTCTTTTTCCATCAGTTGCTAAGATTTATGGTACACAAAACAGTTCCAGCACAGAATTAACATTTATGGCAGCAATTTAAAAACACTATATCCAAGATCATTTTAATGATAAGACCTGTTCTCTTGTCTACATTAAAATGTATATAATGTATATGAATAAATGCAATCTTAACTGATTTAGATACTATATTAATATTGATGTCAAAGAGGTCAGTGAACACATTCAGTGTTTTAGACAACCATGGACTGAAGATTATAGTTAATTAAAAAGTAGATATGGACCTTTTCTACTATAGCACAAGTCCCGGCCAAATTTGCACCTGGTAGGGTATCTTCAATAGTTGAGGCAAAGTAAGTCAGAAGTACAACTCAAATTCTTACTGGACAAATGCCCATTTCATCAAGAAAGTAATAAACCATGGCACCCATGACAAACTTTAACACTATTTGCTTGACACAGTGCCTGCTCAAGGCTTGTCCATGTGTTGCAGATTGAAAGCTTCAGGACACAACCAAGGTGACACCCCAGTCATACAATCTACTGTCTGTCTTGGAAAGAAACAAGGTTTTACTGCAATCTAGGTCTGTTGCAATTGCTTCCTGGTCTGCTGGCTAATGAGGTCAGACAGTACTGTCCATTCTAGACATATTCTTTTTAGGGTATCATCTCTCCAAGAGACATTCCGTGAGGACAGACCCTTAAATGTGCCATCAAAGCAAATTATAATGATAGAATTTATTAACACTTTTTATGAAGCAAAAAAAAAAATCATACTTCTAAGGAAACATGAAATAAAAATGGGAGTAAATAGAAAACTGATTTCTGAAATTATATGGTAGATTTTATTTATACTATTGGAAAGCTTTTGTTACATGCAAAGATAAATGCTGAACTTAAAACGCACAGACACCCCTTACTAGAGATCTTAATCAGACCTCTTTTTTCAGCAATTGACAGCCTTCCTACATAGAAAGTAAGCAAGCATGCCTCTGTATTCACATATATATGAAAGGACTGACTTTCCTTCCTTTTTTTATTTTTGTTTTTTATTTTAATTTTGACTTTAATTTTAATTGCTTCTTAACACAACCTTTCTAAAATAGAAAACTGAGATTGAGGTCGCTTGAATCCGTAAGTGAATACCACAATACACTGATGTAAGTCAACATCTCTGTTCAGGCGTCAACAATGTTCCTCCCTTCAAATCTTCAAACTTGCACAATGGGTGGAGCTCCTAAGATATTCAGTCATATTTAACACAATGAATACTCTGAAAACAAGTGACCAGTTGGTTATTGACCTATCACTGCTCAGGTCTATGCTTAAAGTGAAGATATTATAGCCACAGGCAGCAGCAGCCATGTCTTCATTAGGGAAGGCTAGGCATGATTTTGGGAAGAAAAGAGATAAAAACGAGCAAGATAGTGGAGAAAGAACATGGGATTTACAAAAGGAACAAATAAAAAATCAAGAAGAAAACACACACATTAGTATTTGCCAGTAGTGTCAGAGAAGCATAATGAACAGAAGATGCAATAGCTACTTGCTCAACCTCTGTTCAGGTGCCTCACGGCAGTAGTCATAGGCTGTGCTTAGAGAAACATTTCAGTCCAAAATGGTGCTACAACTTTGACCAGCCTTCCTTATTTATCTCCTCTTATTGCAGCTGGCTTGGTTCACAAAACCATTTCAATGACGTGATCCCAGATTCCTTTTGGAGAAAGGAAAAAAAAAAAACAAAGCAAACCAACCTCTGCCTCACACCTCAGGTGTGTACCAGATATGCTACATGTTTCAGTGGAAATAAAACATGCAAACCAGTGATTGTTTTTGCTGTCATCTCCAAATACACACATGGTGGGCACATTTGGTTCCAGGGAACCATACTAAATGTAGTCTAAAGTAAAAAATCCCCAAATTTACTTACTGTAGGTATGAGGCCTCAGCATGAATCAGTTTGATTAACTGACCCATTTTTAAGGTGCTTAATTTCTTGCCAATGTAGAGAGCACCTTAGAAAAATTTAGGTGAAATGGAGATTTCAACCTCTGTCAGAGAAAGGCACACTTTTCTTTCTGAAGACATGACATACTTCTGAGAAAGGTGACATATTTTTGAGAAAGGCGACATATTTTTGTATATTCTTTCTTGAGCATATGCTCTATGACAAAACCATTTGGAACATGAAAAGCCATTTCCAAATTATGCATGAGTTAAGAATTACTTCCTCATAGAAGATTAAATTCTGATGCAAATGGAAGGGGATCAAGCCATTCCATCACTGCCTGATATTCCATGGTAAGAGAGGATAGGAAGAGCATAATGCAAAAAAGAGACCAAGCATTTTAGGCAAAAGACATAAAAGCAAAACCCAGGGGTTGCAAAATCCACATGAATTAACCCATGACTCAGATTAGTATAATTGAAAACCATTAAGTTCAGCTCTGTTCAAGTAAAAATTAACTTTATAGAGACTATCATTATAAACTATTGCTTCATCAGGAAAATACATCGTGGCTATATTTTATAATTTTTATCCTCTCTTCCATGTAGCTGCTGGAAGGCAGTTACACTGAGAACTGGATCTTTCCAAAGTTGTTAACAAGACACATTCTTTTTGGTTCATGGCTAGAATTATGAGAGTTTCTGTCTTATGTCATATTCTGACATATGCTGGAGATAGAACATCTTGGCTCAAAAAATATTGGACTATCATTTTATGAGAAGAGACTTTCTAGACCACAGAAGCAGCTAGATTTAGTAGTGACAACACAGAGGTAATGATAACCTATCCTTATATAGCCCAGAGTATTACATATTGTAAACTCAATTAGCAATTCTTTTATCTTCACCCAAAATAGATATATTGAAAATTGCAGATTGAGGGCTTTATTTTCATATAGCTCTGACCACAAAGATAAATACTGCTTGCTTTAGCAGCATAATTTTTCTCCCCCTCATTTTTCACCCAGTTCAGGTTGTTTGATTCTTAGAGTCCATATTCCAGGCAGTCAGAGCACTCATTTATAAGCAGAACGCAGGCAAATGTGCGTTTGTTGGAGATGAAAGGCATAAAAGTTGCGCATAATTTTGCCACAAATAAACTTTTCCTTCAGTTTATGCTACATCATGCCCTTCCATTTGAACAGTTTTGATAAAGACCTGTTACTCCCTTTTCTTTCACTACACACAGTGTAGTTCACATTCGATAAACACTTTTATGTGTAACCATCAAGGAGAAATATCCCACACAAGGAAACAGACCTTGTGAAATAACATTTCACGTATCTGTTGTGACTTTCAGAACATTTCCTAAGAACTACAAGTCTCTAATCGCAGCATACAGTTGTATACAGTCTTTCTGCAAGAAATTCTGTTCTCAAAGACCAGCAAACAAATATAAACATAGAGATGAGAAAGGTTTCAACAGTGACATGTACACTATTTTACTTCTTTTGCTTTGCTTTTCTTTACATCTAAAAGAGTTATTTTAATAATAGGCAATTTACAGGCATATACAGAATTTGAAGAGGTATTCAAAAGACTTTGGAGGAATAGATCATATAGTCTAAACCAAAAATATACATCATCTATTAGAGCTTTTCACATTTTTATTGGGCCTCAGTGATTTACTAGTACAAAATAACACACACATAGCTATACTCTAGTTACAACAACACAGCCAACATGAGAATAGAAACAGCAGTAAAGTTTGAAACTACAGCAAGTGCAGATTTGAGCTAGCACAGTATGACAACAATAAACTTATTTATAGGTACATACTTTCAAACTTATCTGCATGCTTGCAATAAATATGAAAATCAAGCAAACAAAAAACCTGTTGGATTTACACACGTCTACACTTATCACTTTTTCAACAACAAGTATATCAAAACAGTGGTTATAACCTCTGCTAACAGAAAAGAGCAGCCTAGTTTGGTGAAATAAAGTTGACATTTAATTTACTCCTGTAAATTTAAGTTGTTCATTCATTGATCTTATATGCTGACAGACAGGATTCCTTTAATGTTCTTGCTCAAAACAACAAATACAGTGTAGTTAAATTTTAGATAGGAAAACATTATGCTTTGTCTTGACAGCACCACAGTTAAGTATAAAGTTATAATGTTCAAATAATCCCTTCTGAGACTCTCAGTGTCATAAAATACGTAGTCTTTCAAAGCATATATGTATCTGTTATTTGATTTTTTCCTGAAATCAGAAAGAGATGGATGGGTATCCTGACTCTACCTGCAGATTCAAATTTCTCTCTGCTCCAATCCTCCTCTCCAGGCTATAAATATCTGCTACAAGGTCTATCTGATACAAAACTACTTGATAAAATATAAAGTCATTACTTCCACCTAGGTGAAAATTGGTGCTAACTACAGAAGTTTGGTGGTTGGTGGGCTTGGGGCTTTTTTAAAAACAAAAGCCCCAAACCTAAATTCACTGTCCTTACTTTAATTACTGTAATATTACCTACTGTAATTACTTCTTTTGGTCTTACAAACACCGATGATATTTTAACTAGTGACCTAGGAGTTATTTCTGCAATAATGAAGAAACAGATGCATCCATCACACTTCAAGTACATGAAGTAAATCAAGCTCAGGTCCAAAACCTCATGTGCATATACATCTATATATTTTGTGAATAAGAGGCAAAGTACCCATTGTTCCTTGTTTAGACCAAGCAATCGAAGCCTTCACATTCCATAATCAATGCAGTTAATCTCTCCCATTTCCTATATTCTTGAACACTGATTGTCCAATATCCCTACATTTGTCAGATTTATCTTGAAATAAAATGGCATATTAAACAAAGAACTTCTGTGATGAGGATACACTCAGTGAGACGGAAGCCAAAAAAAAAAAGTAAAATCAAACAAACAACAAAAAAAAAAATATTCAGAGCTGGCTTAGCAAATAATATGTATTATTAAATTTACACCTTTCATCAAATGTTCTCATGATTCACACTAAGGTCTCTTTTCATCTGGGTACTTCTCTCATCTTTATTGTTAATGGATTATCAAAACTCCATCATACAATCCAGAATGTCTGCTTTTTTAACCACAGAAAATGAACTACATATGTTCCTATACAGACAGAACACTATACAGATCTGTAAAGAAATAGCCACTTTCAGCAACTACTGCACAAGTACAATGTATACATTTTATAGTGCATTATTAGGACAGATACCTCAGCATGTTCATGATGGCCCCTATTACTGCAGCCTCTTATGTTCTAAAAGCTATTTTGCTTACACCTTATGCTATTGAAACCTCTGCAGACTTTCAAGCAAAAGGAGCAAGGGTTTTTTCTCAATCATCATTGTACACCAACATGCTCAAAGCCATATTCTGCATTCAAAGATGAAATAACCAATGCAACAGATCACAGAACACTGCTGTTTGGTTGCTGAAGAGTAGACAGAATTTCTTAGTTTAAGCATCATACACTGCATTTTTCCTCTACAATCAGTAGTCCAAAAAGGTGCCCCTACAAAACCAAAGTGTTCTTAAATGACAAACAGTGCATCTCTATTTTAAACATTGTTGTTTAAAGAGAGCTTTAAGCTCAGTGAAGGCAAAATTCTACTTGGAAAAAGTCATAAGAAGAAAGCACAAGAAGAGGAACTTGTGCTATGCCAAAGGAATATCTGTATCAAGTTCCATATGAAATTGAGGGGAAAACAGTCTAAATATTCAAACCATTCACAGAGAAATGATAAAAAAAAAAATAAAAAAAAAAACAACCAAACAAACAAAAAAACCCTAATAAACAGAAAAAGTCTTAGGGGGATATTTCTTTAATGGCTCAAATGTTTTGGTTATAAGACCCTTGGGATGCATTCTGGTTATTAGGCAGGCACTGCAGTTTCTACATACCTCCACAGACAAGCACATATATCATGCATATAAAAGGAAAACTTAGTTGATGTTAACTCATAATACGGATTATTGAATATTTATTAATTCAGTCTTTGGGCAGCCACAAACAAGTTGACCAATACTAGGTATTTTGCCAGCATCCCTTGACCTCTAGCTGCTCTTACCAAAACCCATATCCCATGCTCAGCACCAGAAAAAGAAAGCAGTCAGGTTAACAGAAGCAAAATACTGCCTTCAGAAACTAGGTTTGTGTTGAAGTCAAAACCAATGCCTAATGACCCAGACAGTCTGTGACAATAAGAGGAAGAGCTGAAAAAAACCTGAATATTTTTTGTGAAGAAGTCAATGTTTTCATTAACTGAAAGAGGAAGGAGCCAACTAAGTTATCCTCAGCATTCCTATAATTCTAACATGGATAGTATGCTAGAAGGCAATCTCCTCCCTCTGTTTAACCAAGACTCCCCTAAAAGATAATATTATTGCTAGTTCAAGATTCCTTAAACATATTTTGTTGCCACTAAAATATTACGTAGTTAGAGTTACTGAAAAAAAAGTATATTTTAAATTAGGATGAAAGGAATTTGAGGTCTGAGTAGTAATTACTTATAGTTTAATATAAATCAAAAGATATAGTAAACAAAGTATTTTTGAGCAATAGAAGAAACCCTGTTTCACCATAAACATTTGACATCTTAGTGAGAGGCAGTATGCCTCTCCCTGAAAGGAAACTTTCCCACTCTGTCAGAGAAATATTAGGACATCAAGGAGTTTTTAACAATTCCTGCTAATTTCAACAACAATGGCAGTCCTCCCTGCTCAGCATTTAAAGACCATTCCAAGAGGAAAGAACTAAGAAGAAACAGAAAAGGTAGAGAAAATGGCAGCTCTGTATCTCTACTCACTTTGCATTTGGTTTCTACTAATTAATGCCATCTGAAAAAGCTAAGTTTAAACAGAAAATATAGTCTGGTTCTTCAGACCCAAATTCTGTTCAATAATATTTCAATTTTAATGATCAATGTTTCCACCACAGAACACAAAGACTCAAAATATAAACTTCCTCATTTTGAAAACCACAATGTAAATCAAGCACATTAACCCTTATACTTCAAACCATGACTGCTGGAATTGAATGGAAGTAGTTATGCAATCCAGACATACTGTTTGGGCAATACCTTTTCCTCCTTTTAGCTGCTAAATCTTCATCTGAAAATGCAGCAATTTCAATTAAAGAAGAATATAAGCATATAAAACATAGGCTAATGTCTGAATTTGAAATGCAATGTGTGTCCTGAGGCACTGTATCATAATTCAGTCTTGCTTTCATTCTTTCCTTACGTGTATTTACCAACAATAAAGGCAGACTCTACTTTGTTATACAGGTGTAATCCTCAACTCTCCACTCCCTCTTTGATTTGATCTTTTCTACCTGAACGTTGGCATATTGCAAAACTTCTTTGCAAAGTCTATGCAGACTTTATTTCAGTGACCTCTAGTCCTTATAATTACAACTGCTCTGAGTTTCTAGAGACATTGATCACATCTACATCCATGTTTGTACAATACCCACTGTAACAGGGCATTTTCTAAGTCTGGGGACTCTGGGCAATACTTTAACATAAATATTAAATAATAATAAAACTCTGTCAAGTCAGTGATCTGTGAACTACAGCAGATTCACGTGTTATGTGATGTTACGTTATACGTAGTATGTTATGGTTCAAAGACAGCCCTTACCAGCCATCATATAAAATCTCTACAAATCTAAAAAGTACTTAAACAATGATTTACACAAAATTCGTAAAATTAATAGGGATTATGTATATTCAAAATTAGTACATACACCAAAATTTACATTTGTGCTCAGTTAAGGATTTCAAGGGCTCATTTTCTGTTTGACCTTTCAACACTTTCCATATCAAACTCTAAAAACGTTCATAGGTACATACGTATACTAATAAAGTACTAATCAACCAAGCATTATGAAAACACTGAAATAGATTTTGATAAAATTGGAAAAAACATTTTGCATTAACAAACAAATATAATTATCAATTAGTTTAAAATAGTAGTAGTTTCATATGAAGTTTGTCAAAGTAGGGCTAAAATTAATTTTCCATTTCATCCATTCCTAGCCAATATTTCCCCCATTTTCACCTACGTTATAAGAGCTATACAGTGCCTTGGAATTAATGCTCATTTCTAGGTAAAATGCAAACTGAGCTGGCTTACTTGGAGAACTGCACTTACACAGAGAAGTAACTAAAAAAAAGGGGATGAAAAAAGAAAATTGCAGAGCTAAATATAGAAAAAAAACCCTGTTTGAGCATGTCATTAATGAATGGGGGGGGGGGGGGGAAGGGGGGGAACAAAAGAAGAAACATAAACCAAAAGGGCAACATATATCCACCTTTCATTTGGCCACAATGACAAGTCTTGCATATTTAAATGGAAGCAAGAACTACTACAAAACAAGTGAAAACATTCAACTTTCACTAAAATAGTCAAATACGACATCACCCCTTTAGAAGACTAAGCCAATTACAGCTAAATCCACTGCGTTTTTATTTTCATCCTACTTTAGTTAAATGTAGACAAATTAAATAGCTTTGGAACAGGATGATGCATGCTTCACAGTAAACTAAGACAGGTATATCCCACTTTTGGATTTATATAAATTCTAGGGGCAGGTATTATGCAAGAAACAATACTCCTTGTATGTAAAAGCCTTCCTATATTTAAAAAAAGACATTTTTAAAATATTACATTGTTACCAAAGTGATGCATATAAAACCTTCTGATAGGTATATTTAGCTATAGGTAATAAATAAATAAGTGAACTACACTGCTAGGTATCTAACACAACTTCAGTAGAAACCCATGAAACTAGACATTTTAAAACTCTCCATAAGTAAAGAAAGAATAAATTAAGCTCTAATTAGCTTAAAATTTTAGTAACTCACCTGGAAGAAAAAGGCAAACTTAAAAATGAGACAGTGAAACCCTAGATTTTAAAAGAGAAATAAAGCAAATGCCATGTATTTGAAAAAGAAAAGAAATTTAAAAAGGTAACTAAGTGTTTTGTTTGCTTTATCTGGAGAGGAAGAGAAACTACAGCCTCTCTAAAACATGCTCTGAAGTATGCCCTGAAAAAACAGTAGATGCTAAAAGACTTATTTCAGAAGAAACAGCTTATCTATTTTGCATGTTTCTTTCTATCATCATTCGGTGTCTTTTATTTTTTTTTCTTTATTGCTGAAAATAAAAAAGTTACTTCTGCTGACATTAAAAGCCTGATTTTACAAAGTATTTAATGCACTCTAAGGATACTGTTAAAAGACATTGGCATGTTGATGTGAGCCATACAAAGGTCAGTGATTTGGAGGCTCTTTCAGACAATTTGCCAGGATTTTGGCATTTTGTAAGCACACATAGGACAGCTCTCCAGCAAGCTGACCTTGACAGTGAATTGGATAAATAAACCTTCAATTTACCCCCTCCAGCTCGATGCTAGCCCTGCTGATCCCTCTGGAGCCTTCACCTGTCCATATCGTTCAACTGCCGGCAACTTTCAACTGACGAACATCCACAGCTTTACAGGTTCTGTGACAAACACCATCTAACAGATAAGGCTTCTGAAAAGTCAAAGTCAATAGTGTTTCCATTGAAAATTTAATGCTGCTTCCATCTTTACCCATCATTCTTCCTACTGTTGCATGTATCCCAGGAGGCACTTCAAGCAAAAGCACTACTCCATAACAGGTAATGACGTGGCATTTAATGATACTGTCCAAAGTGATCCAAGCCCATGGAAAGTAATGTGCACTCATGTACCAGATAAGCACAGCTGAATGTACTAGAACAGCAGTATCTTTCACTGCACTGTCACTAGATACAATGTGACATATGCTCCGCTGTTGTACCTGGCTTCTCCTTTTACTTCACCATCAGAGGAAAAGAGCATTTTCAGATACAGAGCACCAAAGTGTTAAGGGAATTCAGTAAAAGGTAGGATGGCAACATATCCATAATTAAGTATTCACAGCCTCTTTAATACTTCAGTGCTCTTGGATTCGCTACTAAAATCTGTGAATTATATCACATTGAAGAATGTCCTTAATCGACTCTGACATGTTTTATTGGAGGCAGAAAAAATGTTTCAGTATGATAGATAAGGTTAAAAATGTTACTACTCTGATCATTTACTCTAGTGCCTTGCAAAAAACTCCAAAGCCAAAAACCATTTACATCATTCATCTGATGCAATGGAGAAAAGAAAGCATTATCTGACAGCCCATTTTAGCTGATGGGACAAAGTGCACATTTTCAATTTTCTGACAAAGTTATGTTGTTTATGTAGATAAGACGGGGAAAAAAAAAAAAAAGGAACTAAATAACTGTAACATTTCTACCACATGCCATAAGGATCTGAAATTTCAGTTAAACAGCAAAGTACCTTGAGACCACGCAGAGCATAGCATGACAAACAAAAATCATTTTTATGGTTTCAAATCGAATAATACCTTACATGTTTTCTACTCTAATAGCGGCACAGAGTTTTGAGGCAGCCCTAGAACATTGCAGCAAAGCTCAGCATGACATCTCTATGCATGTGTGAGAATACTTCTCACTCTAGTGTTACCTAGGAAGTAGTTTAATAAAAACTGCCAAAATATTTTTAAGTAAACATTTAAACTGAGTTTTTCTTGGACTAATTTTTATACTTTCCAGATATCAATGGTTTCTGTTTACACTACTCACTGCAAAAGGGAAGGAGTATCATACATATTTGATTTCTATGATTAGTTTTAGTAAAGTGATCCATGACTATGTGGGCAAGTAAGAAAAGAAATTTTCAAGCTCAGCAGCAGCAACTTCTCCATGGAATGACATGACACTTGCAGAAAAAGATGGTCATCAAATTATATTCCACAGGATGCGGCACATTAAGTTTTCAAATTAATAATCTATACATTTGAAGCCTATGTAGATAGGCTATATGAGAGAGATTGTATGTTTTAAGAGTCCCTATTTTCACCACAAAAAGAATACATCATCACTTTTGGTCATGCCAGTAAAGTAAAATTAATAAAAGTTATTTTATTTGCAAGATTATCACTTCAAAAAAAAATTAGGAAGAAACAGTGTTTATTACAAAGATGATATGATCCTATTTTGGTTTATTTTACTACTCATACACACGAAGGTAAGCACACATTTAAGAACTGGCTCAATTACCTCAAGCTTTGTGGTACACACCTAAATTACTAAGACACCTATGAGCTACGCCATCACCCCCTAGAAACCAAACTGAAAACTTATAAATAATTGGCTAAGGACCTAACTCTACAGAATAGACAAGGCTTTAAATCAGGGCCAGATATTGGATTTTATTCTTTACACAACAGTTCTAAGGACAGAGAAAGATCCATCTTCCAAGCCGACTTCTGCCTGCAGACAATATGACCCACCTTAATGAGGCTGCTGAATGCTTTATGAACAATTCCATCCACTAGTTACTATATTCTGGCACCAAAATTGAAATATTCATTCTAAATCTTGTCATTAGGATGGTATTGCATTCCACCAAATTTCCAGTGCCAATTCTTATATTCCATTGTGATTGTTTCTCCAGAACCAACCAGCTAACATAAAGGTCCGTCTCCACATCATGTAATATCACCAGCTCATTAAGAAAACTTAGTTACCACAGACACTGTTTGGAAAAGACACAAAGGGAAAACTGTTTTCCATATCCCACTCACATCCATGCTACCTGCTGCTGCTACCATCTATCTATATCTCTGCTTATACGGTTAATCACAATCATAAAAATCTTACTGAACAGAACAGTCCTTCCTCCAAGATAAAAGGCAGGAGTGATAACAGAAAAGGAGAATGGAAAACCTAGGGCATATTTCAAAACTCTGAGCTAAAAATATAGCTAGGTACTCAGTAGAATACAGAAAATAAAAATAAACTCCAACACAGAAAAATATATGGTATAAGAAATACGTTTGTACGTCACACTGGGGACTGCCAGTCAAAACTGTGGCTCTGTTATACTGACATGCGTTACTGTGCACAGAACTGTGACCTGGGAAAAATATGAAAAAAGGCCACTTTCTGAAAACTATTCTTTTAAGAGTATTCATGAATTTGACAAATAAAAGAAAAAAAAACTTTCCTACTAGAACTACTTTTTTTTTTTTTTTTTTTTATGTGCATGCATTAGAAGGCTAATTGTCACACATGAGAACAAGACTGCTCTGCCTCCTGCATCGCCATTTGCAGTGGTGAGACTTCTAGCCATGGGAAGACATCATGTACTACAGCTAACCATGCACTCTCAAAGCAACTGTGGGGAACAGGCAGAGTAGGAGGGTCATATCATTATCTCCTCTTCCCTGGAAAGACCAATAGGGCAAGGTGGTATTTAGTACAAAAACACAAATCTTTACCCCATAGTAAAAAGAAACAGCTCAAAGAGCTGGGAGTCTGATAGTCAAAATTCACGATCTGGAGCTATCTGCCAAAAAACATAGCATAAGGTTACAATTAACCCCAGAATATTTCATTTAAAATTGGTATATTCCTGATGAATGAATGTTTGCATATGCAATTTTTCACCACAGAAATTAATACACCATTTGTGCCCATATATCACAGCCATGTATGCAGAGGTTCACTCTTCTATACCTCAGTTTTTTGAATCCTGCTTTCATGGCCTTTGAAATTATTTATTATATTGGTTTTGCTGCATAATAATTGCTTTTCTTTTGTATGTTGCAGGGCTCAAGAGGAGAAAAGGATGAGGAAAGAAATGAAAGAAAATGTGCTTTCCTTGTTATTAATTTTGAGACTGCTTTTTTTCTTATTCATTTTAAAGTAAGATGTTTTATTTCCCAGGCAGTATGTATGCCTCGTTCGATGAAGTGTGAGGTGCAATTGCTGCCCTAGCTCTGTGTGTGGCTGTGGCCTTAGAAGTCAAGGATAAAAGAAACAAAACTTTGGAGTTTTTTTTAATTCTCAAGTGAAAAATCCATTTGATTTCTTTTTGTTTATTGCTGCACTACTTAGGTAATTGCTTGAGTTGAGTCAGACTGACGGCAGGGCTCTCCCTCTGACTCCAATCCTTTTGCTTTATTTATTAGTCTCACTTATTAAAAGAATGTCTTGGCTTATATGATGGGTACTATTCAAGCAAAAGTTAAATCACTTACATTTGCAATTTAAGTCACTGACTGAAAAAAAAACCCATGCTAAGTATTACAAAGACGATCTAAAACACACAAAAATTACAAGCTCAGCCGCCCCCAAAAATCACATTGTCCAAAAGGGTCTGTGAACATTTGTAATGCATTTAAGTGAAAGAAGGCCATGGTAACTTGCAGGTAAGAGTGAGCCCACACCAAAACTGTAGCCTCAACATGTATAAAAAACTTGGTCATGCTTGAGCAGATCATATGCAATAGTCTATGACTTACTTGATTCAGCAAAACCTAAGCAAAATTTAGAATATCCTCTGCCTCTCAAAATGATTGAGAGACCTGTTGTTTCAAACAGCACTGTCTTTCCAGTATTTTCTAAAATTCTTGATAGTATTAAGCTCCTGAGATCTCCTATTATGTGGTGATTGCATGTGAAAGCAAAGAGGTATTTAGTTATTTGTTACCTCAAACTGTGCTGATGCCCTTTTCTAAAACTCCCAAACTAACAATGCAATATTTCATTAAAACATTAGCTTACAAAACAAGTTAGAAAAGGAAAGGATTTAAAATGTTTTTTCAATTTTCTTTGCTGTTTTAACCTGATGGCCCAAGATAAAACTACATACACAAACTATTTAAGAAATTCATGCATCTAAAACTTTAACCTTGTCATACACTTTTCCCTTCTTTTCATCCCTAATATGCAACATATTTGTTTTAATAAGCTATTCCCTATCCCAAATGTCTTCAAAGACACAAAGAAGTTATGGTTAGAGTCATGTACTGAAAGACAAGACTTCTGATCAATATTCTTGGATCTATATGTCCCTTTTGCCTTTGCCTGATTTCTAAGATAACTTCCTCACTCAGACTTCCCCACTTGTTAATGTTAGCTCCTCTTTCAATCCTGTCCTGTAGCTGAGTTACCCTTGCCTTTGGCACAAAGGAATATGCATTCCTATAAGCTATCAGGGATATTCTTCACGGTGTTTGGGTTTTTTTCCTGCCTCTTAGTTTTTGTGCTAGTTCTGTTCTGGTTGCTGTTAGCAATGTACTGTTTTGGTGTACAACTTCTATATTTGCTTGAGGCCACAACAGTATCAGTGTTCAATGTCATATTCCATTTTGTCTCAGACAGCCTTTGAACTCACTTGAAATAAGTGTGGTCTATTGCCACCGACAATTGAGAATGCTAATCCATATGTTGTGAAAAACATGATCCACCCTGATGATTTAAGCCATTAAACTAAATGATTATTGTGAACATGTAAAAGGAAATGGGAGCCTGAGTTAACAGTTTCACAATCTCTAGTATTAAACAGTTCATGGTTTTTCAAGGTAACACCTTTTCCCTGTTATTTCAGGGCTTACCAGCCAGGCTGCCAGAAGACCATCCTACAGGCTCTCCCACAACTTTTCTGCTTCATTACAGAATTGTTCAGTATTTCTTAGACTCTTTATTTCACTTCCGTTCTTTTTTAATGGCCACCAAAAGTCTCTCAAAGCAAGTCTCTCAATTTACATTTCCAAACTCTTCAGTACTAATATTCTTACCTCTTAAAATTAATTTTTCCTGAAATGCTCATTTCCACTTGCGTTGAGGGGATTCTTTTAGTCTGCTCCTAGTCTCCACCTCAGATGTATTTCCTCAATACCACTAACTCTTCATCAGTTGCCTGTTCTCATTTGGCTTCTCTTGCTGTCATTTCACACTTGATTGCCTTCTCTGTAACATGCCATACACTATATATTCTCCTGCTATATTTCATTTTGCTTTCTCTACATTTTAGGATAATCATAAAGGAGCATCAGCTGCTTACTGTCTGCTAAGCCTGTTTTGTACTCTGCAGACCTGTAAAATTAATTTCGACCACCTGGTCACTAGTAAGTATCCCAGGACAGCAAGATCTTAACAAATGCCCAATTTATGGAAAAAATGAGAACTCACCTCCAGATAAGCCTTAAAAAAGTCATGGCTAAAGATTTGCAGTCACAGTGTTAAGGGTGAAAACTGATCTGAAATACCTCCTTTCTCCAAGTAAGTCTATAAACAGTTATAGCATGTTTTTTACAGGCAAATGTTGCATTATTATTGAAGAAGATGGGAATTTTGCTTGCACATCACAGAATTTTCACAAGGAGGTTATATCACAGTTTCAGGCCTGAAAACAAAGGTGCAAAAAAAATGCATTTTGATAAAAATGTATTAGCTGAAACCATTAATAATTATTACATCCAAAATATTTTATGTTTATATTAAGAGGCAATTTCAAATTTGAGTCATTCAGCGCTAATTTTCTCCTTGGTGATAACACCCGAATTTCTCTTCAAAATTACATACACTGTCTGAGTTACCACAGAATGTTTTTTTTATTTTAATGCTACAGTAACACACAGAATAGTTACCACTGCACAAAGGTAAAGAGATTACTGAATTCTAAACCTTAGATGGAAACAAATTTCTTATTTTAAACTGTGTCACTCTTGCTCCAGAGAAAGAGTGATTATAATCTGCAAGGAGGGAGACAGGGGGAAGAAGAAGAAAAAAAAAAAGGAAAGCCCTGAAGAAGCAAGGCTTTCATAACTTCACCATTTTTCACAGGCAAATATAATTACAGTTTTGCATAACCATCTAATGAGAGGAAGTTCTTTCTTGCATTGTTAATAAAGGACCTTGCATAACATGTTAACAAAGCAATGGCACTCTATGTAGGTAATGTCATCGTATAATTAGCATGCTCATAAGATGACTTAAGATTACAGTTTATCTGAATCTAATAACTGCCTATCAGCCGCTTTACCATTCTGTCTTTTTCAATATATCTTTCCTCATGAATGGTTTGAGTATCCACCTGCTCAGTACAGAATCGCAGAGGGAATAAAACAAGCTGTTAATGGAATGGAAACAAAAATTGAGTTTGAGAGCAATGAAATGAATTAACATTTGCACTTAGTTTAAAAACAGTTTTTTCACATACTTAGACATGTAATTTGGAGCACAGCACCACAAGCACCTTTTACATTGCACATTGAACAGGCATGAAAATGCTACTAGAAGTTATACTGGCCACTTAGTACTTGGTATGAAAGTAAGGCTTAGGCCAGAACTGAATAGTTCTCTAACCCACTTAACAGACCGTTTTCACAAGAAACAACCTCTAGTTGGAACACTCAAATTCAGTAATTACTAGCAGCCAGTATCAAGTACTGGTTCCTTTTCCTCCTCCTCTTCTGTACGATAGGTTCCCTTCCAGAAGCAGAATAGAATTCAGCAGAATCTGATCATACAGCTAGAATCTAGTGGACCAGAATCACTTCTCCAGTTCCCAGATCTGCAATGTAGAACTCACAAAACTGTAATAAATAAATAACCAGAACTAGTACAAGAACTTGGCTTGGAACAAGGTAATGTTGATTCATGTATCCCCACATATATATTACCCTTTTATCACTTTTTCTTTATCAGGTTCAAGAAAGCAAGCCAAGTGAATGAAAAAATAGAGGATGACAGGTAGCCGTTGAGTTCTGTTTTGGAATATTCTTTATAGTATGTACATTTCAAAGCTGGCAGGATGATATGCCAGAGTTTTGGGGATCACAAATTTTATACCCCCAAATTAGCTGAACAGTGAGGACCTCTATGAAAACAGAAACAGCACAGAACACTATGCATTTCCCAACTTAAAAAACATTACAAAGGAATAAGAAATTACATATAAACATTTTCTTTAAAAAAAAACAACCAAAAAAATGTATCTCCCTGAAGTAGTAACTGTAAAACAAATTAAGACATTTCCAAGTATTTGCTAACCTACTTACAGGCATCATTGCTCCCTTGGGCCTTTGTAGCCTTGCACCTTCCTTAACGGACTAGCTGAATAGGTAAATGGGTTATATCAGGCCAGGAAATCAATGTGTATACTGTGTTCTCAGCCACAGATGAGCTTGTCGAAGCCATTTTATTATAGCTCTAGGAGCTGTATTGATCTGACTGTTAACTACTCTGAGGTGGCTAGCAATCCGATGAAGATGCGTTCTGCCGTCCATCCAAATGCTTTCTCCCCTCAATAGCTCTAACAGAGTTAAGTGTTTGCAGACTGAATTAATTTAATGTTTGCTTAATCAAAACTGACTATGCCGGAGCCTAAATTCTATTAATTACTAAAGGAACCACACTAATGCTGTAACATGAGTTAGGCTGGAAAGGGCTTTATTTTACTATGATAAGAGGAAATAAGAGCATAGGGGAAATGAGGGTATAAGTCAGGAAGCATTTCATAAAAATATCTATTTTTTATTTTACGTTCTCTTAATAGAGATAGCTCAGCTTTCTCTTTTTTTTTTTTTTCCTGAATGGGTCATTGTCAGTCAACTGAATTGACTGATAAGCACAGTGAGTTAAATGTGTACTTGGTAATGAGGAAGAAAAAAGTTTCACGTCACCCACATTTATTTCTGCGAGAATATAAAGGCCTTCCGTCGAATACAGCCAGATGGATCTTTTCTCTTTAATTTCTTATTTCTATTTAGTCCTAAGGTTTGCATAGCTGATCTTCTTCACTTTCCAATGAGAAAAAAATTTCCCAAATTTTCAGCACACAACAGCAATTGCCTACAAATAAAACAAGTGTTGTTCAACACTAATATAACTAAAATATTAGCAATATTATTATCCAAGCAACAGCCAATGTACATGCTGGATTCAGAAGGCTCACAAAACATTTACCAGGGAAACACCGGTAAGGTTTCCAGACAATTTTTCCCTGGGAAAACCTTACAAGTACACAACATTCTGCTTGATCAGGTGTACACTCCAAAGCCCTTCACATCCCACATTTCACAGAGGGTAGATCTCCACAGTGTCTGGGTTTGTTTTCCTTTTTTTCTTTTTTTTTCTTTTTTTTTTTTTTTTTTTTTTTTTGTAAGACATTTCATACAGCACTTTTGGAAGCTGCATATTCTTAAGATAATTTTGATGCTAAATTATGTATTCATTTGCAAAACCGAGTGAATTTGCCTTTTTTTTTTTAATTAGTCTATAAATGAAAAGTCTAAGTTTTGTATGGAAGCAAAATAATCTTGATTTGGTTAATATAGCCGTATGCTTACAAAGCACACACTGAGTGTTAAATAACAAACAGTAGCCAACTCTGCACAGATTAGCTACATACGAAGCATATGTCCTGGAACAATGATTTTATTTCAAACAGAACAGTCTGTGCTCTTTATTACACCCCAATTTACCATTTCAGTTACATTCTAAAATACGTTTCTCATAACTAGCTTTATTATGTGAATAGTTTAGATTTTTCTCTCACAGGCATACAGATCGCAGCAAAACAGTTATAAGAAAAACCCCTTCTCTCTGCCTTTCATGGTCATTATTATTATATTAAGTGAATGTTAGTCGTCACTTCAAGAGTTTCCCAATTCATTTTCATTTGAGCTGAGAAGCTTCCTACAATCATATTAGTCCAATTAATTGATTTCATCAAAAACTAGAAATATTACTCCAAGAAACACTGCTCAGTAAGAAAGAAGACTGAGTCAAACTCTCTTTGTTACGTATCAGGAGCCTATTGTGACCTCCAGTGTTAGGGGGGAAAAAAAAAAGCATTCTGAAAACCAAACAATGTATACATTCGAGCCAATGCGACAGCTCATGGAGAGGAGGGGAATTAACATAGACAAAACACCCACAACGCAAACCCTACACATTAGATCTGTATCTGTTACCTTATAGCATTGATCTTGACTGGAAGGGGTCAAAAGACCCCACCACCCGTACCACTACAGCTGCATTTATCCAAAGAAAACCTTCCAAACAAAAAGGAAAAGCAGATCACAGAAGGACAGTAGCTTTCTGTGACTAACCAGAAGGTAAAAGACAACAAAAGGTGTACAGACTCTGGCTTGTCAACAGCCATTTTCCAAGTCAAGGAGGGTCATAAACTGTATCCTGTAAATTTAGAAATGAGTTTTTTCCCTTCTGTTGAAAGTCTTTGAGATGACACTGGAAAGAAATTTGCTGAAAAGGTTTTGGTATAGTTATTACCACTATATTTTACGGAAATTGAACCATGAATTCAAACCTACATGGATGCTAAACACTGGGTAAAGCATTGTAAGAGCTAGCTGTCAGCATACATAAACTAAATATGAAGGGATACAACTTTAAACCATATATTAAAAGGCTGCTTTGGAGTTGTTGAAAGTCCTTCTGCATCAAATCTTTACTACAGTTTGTGAAGCAGAAAAATTTAATACATAACTACAGAATATCCAAAATATATTAAAAACAAAACAAAAAAAAACCACACAAAAAAAGACACCAAACAACGTGCAAAATGAGACTGCACCATCCAACAACTAAGAGAATTAGATTTCTGTAAGAGTTCTTCCACCTTGTAGAAAATTCCAGTGCATATAAAAATGTAATTTCTTCTCTCCGCACTTGGCCTGTTACTAGGAATGCTGATATGGACACTACGTTCATCCTTCAAGAACAGGATCCTTTTCAACTTCCAGACTTTTATCCTGTCATCGGGAGAACTGGCTACCCTGGATTTGGAGAAGGCTGAGGTTCTCAATGACTTCTTTGCCTCAGTCTTCACCGGCAAATGCTCTGACCACACCACCCAAGTCCTGGAATGCAGACACAAGTACAGTGAGAATGAAGACCCTGGGCCCACTGTAGGAGAGGATCTGGTTCGAGACAGTCTTAGGAACCTGAGCATGAACAAGTCCATGGGACCTGATGAAATCCATCTGCGGGTCCTGAAGGAGCTGGCAAATGAGGTTGCTAAGCCACTGCCCATCATATTTGACAAATCATGGCAGTCAGGTGAAGTCCCTGACGACTGAAAAAAATGGAAATATAACCCCCATTTTCAAGAAGGGGAAAATGGGTGTCCCAGAAAACTACAGACCAGTCAGTCTCATCTCTGTGCCTGACAAATTCTTGGAGCAGATTCTCCTGGAAGGCATGCTGAGGCACATGGAAAACAACAAGGTGGTTGGTGACAGCCAGCATGGCTTCACTAAGAGGAAGTCCTGGCTGACCAATCTGGTAGCCCTCTATGATGTTGTTATGGAACTGATGGACAGGGGTAGAGCAGTTGATGTCATCTACCTGGACCTGTGCAAAGTGCTTGACACTGTCTCTCGTGACATTCTCGTCTCTAAGTTGGAGAGACATCAATTTGATAGGTGGACCACTCAGTGGATAAAGAACTGGCTGGATGGCCTCATGCAAAGCGTTGTGCTCAATGGCTCAATGTCCAGCTGGAGACCAGTAACGAGTGGTGCCCCTCAGGGATCGGTGTTGGTGCTGGTGTTGTTCAACATCTTTGTCGGTGACATGGACAGTGGGATTGAGTGCACCCTGAGCAAGTTTGCCAATGACACCAAGCTGTGTGGTTTGGTTGATATGCTGGAGGGAAGGAATGCCATCCAGAGGGACCTTGGCACACTTGTGAGGTGGGCTGATGCCAACCTGATGAAGTTCAACCATGACAAGTGCAAGGCCCTACAGCTGGGTCAGAGCAATCCCAGGCACAGCTCCAGGTTTGGCAGGGAAGAGATTCAGAGCAGCCCTGTGGAGAAGGACTTGGGGGTGTTGGTCGATGAGAAAATGAAGATGAGCTGGCAGTGTGCGCTTGCAGCCCAGAAGGCCGACTGTATTCTGGGCTGCATCAAAAGGAGCGTGACCAGCAGGTAAAGGGAGGTGATCCTGCCCCTCTACTCTGCTCTCATGAGACCTCACTTGGAGTATTGTGTGCAGTTCTGGTGTCCTCAACATCAAAAGGATATGGAAGTGTTGGAACAAGTAGTTGGAACAAGGAGGGCCATGAGGATGATCAGGGGACTGGACCACCTCCCGCATGAAGACAGGATGAGAAAGTTGGTGCTGTTGAGCCTGGAGAAGAGAAGGCTGTGTGGAGATCTCATAGCAGCCTTCCAGTATCTGAAGGGGGCCTATAGGGATGCTGGGGAGGTACTGTTCATGAGGGACTGTAGTGATAGGACAAGGAGTAATGGGTTCAAACTTAAACAGGGGAAGTTTAGATTGGATATGAGGAAGAAATTCTTTCCTGTAAGGGTGGTGAGGCACTGGAATGGGTTGCCCAGGGAAGCTGTGAATGCTCCATTGCTGGTGGTGTTCAAGGCCAGGTTGGAGCGAGCCTTGGGTCGCATGGTTTAGTGTGAGGTGTCTCTGCCCATGGCAGGTTGGAACTAGATGATATTAAGGTCCTTTCCAACCCTAACTATTCTACGATTCGATAAATGAGGTAGAAGGGAAAAAAACAAACCCTGTGGATGTTACAGGAATTATAACTGATGGTTAAATGTGCTAAAAATGCTAAGATATATTTTGTGGCAACTGTAAACATTCATACTGTAGTTAACTTTCAGCTCATATTTATTTAATGAAAGCAGAAATTCTCATTTTACTTCTCAGATAAGAATATTCCTTTTGCTAAATGAACATTTTCCATTGAAGTGCAATGTTGGAAATCTGCATTTCATGTCAGAGGTGGCGGATCTACACAGGGAGCCGTGACACCCAGTATAATGAAATATTGTTTTTACAAGCCATACTTTTGCACAGCAACAAGATCATTCTGGGTTAAAACACCAATAAAATGAAAAAATTCTCATTACAATTGGTCCAGACATATCAAAATGTATTTTGCTTTAATTAAACTACCCTGCCCTCCACTTTTCAAACATTTCTAAAGCATAAATTATATCTTGCATTACTGAAAGAAACAAAACTGGCTGCTTTAAACCATAATCATTGCAAATTGCAGCATTGACATCTCAGAATTAAAATTGCAGAAGAATTCACGTTTAGGCTGTTTTAGCTACTATCTACAGTCATTTGACATATTATAGGATCAGAATAATTTTAAGATGAATATAATATTCTTCCCCATGTATTTCATTAGTGAGGATCATTTTGGATAAAAACAGAGCTCTATTTTTGAAGTCCACTGACTCACCGGAGAGAACTGTTAAGATTTCAGTGTTTGTGGTATAACATGCTATGAATGACAGTGTTCTCTCGTATTTCACCAGAGTACAGCTTTGTCACCTACCATTGTGATCCCCAAAAAAAAAAGATCCAGATGTCTGCAAATTAAAGGAGAGCTGGATGACATTCTGCTGTTAATGCTCAGCGTGCATAAATCATTGTAATAAGAGAAGATCGTTATATTAACCTTTGTCACGCAATTTTCTTTTTCCTCTGTAAGAAACAGGAAAAACAACAAATTAAGTGGCACAATGATTCTATTTTAAAGCAGAAGTTTGTAGAGAACTTTATTCTCTTGCCAGACACATGATTCCCACTTACCTGCAATATTATATGTGCCCTATAAGAAGTTAATAATATGCACACATACTTCACTTCAGTTGGTATATTGCTAGAAAGACAGAAAACAGCTTTCCAAAGAAATCATAATTTTAGAAGAATAGATGCTGAAAGACAGGAAACCATGAAATTTAATCTCTGCCCTGCCAAAAATCCATCTTATGGTCACTGAAATGCTTTAGTTCCCTCCCTCTGTTATCACATGTGGAAAAATGGGACATTAAAAAAATCCATATTTTATGAATGAATATACAATCTCAGCTTCTTCTATGTACAAATGTAAGTATATTGTCTCATGACAAAGCTGGCAGGATGGGGACCTTGACCTCAGTGGTATCCAGTAAAGAGTTAATGTGTTTCTGAGCAGACTTGGTAATACTTTAGGTCTCTGGTGTATACATCATATATGCATGTTGTATGAGATTAATGCAAAAATTTACCCTCATGCCAGAGACCTGCCATACCTCCAAAGCAATTTACTTTGAAAAATTTCAATTCTGATAAAAATAAATAAATAAATAGGTGCTCAAATTAGCTGCCTTAACTTTAAAGGACATGTTGTCATTTGAAACATCCTGTCAGTCCATGCTGGCTCCTGCTGTCATTCCAAATGAATTCGGGTCTCATGTCATGTCTTATGTTACATTTGCCCAATTTCTCACTATATACACATATATAGTGATATATATATATACATATATACATGCATATATAGTGAGATATACACTCATATACATACACACACAAACATATATACTGATATATAGGGGAGACAGGGAACAGACAGAATGGGGTTTCTTTACAAATTCCATTCCTATCTCCTAAACTGTTTTTCAAAAACACAGTATAGATACACTGGGTGAATAACAGGGTTGAGAATGGAGCTTTCAGAGCTTGAAAAATAACATTCCTGACACCATGGCTTCAAAGGAGGACTCAGACCTTCTCTGACCACCACTGCAGAAGGCAAATGGATAATTAAAATACTTACATTCAGTAGAACAGAAAATTCCATATGGAATTAGTTTTGCATCATTTCAGTACATCCACACTTCACACCACAAAGTACTTTTAAGAGAAAATACAAAAAAAAAAAAAAAAAAAAGTAAAGAAAGCCATAACCTGATCCTCACATCATAGCACTAGATAGGCAAAATTAATATATTATCAACAACTACCTAATAAAACAGGGAGTTAGTCTAACCTAGTGCATATTCTCCAGATTGGTTCACCTTAATCCAAACTTTTTTGGTTTCATTATTTCAACTGTGTAGCAACCTTGTCATTTCATCCCTAATAAAGTCACTTCAAAAGTGTCCCATACACACCAAAATGGACATATAAGTGAACTTATTCTAAATATATATATAAAATATGTCAATATATACTATATATTGATTCATTTGAACTGACCAGTAACAAGACTTCTTCAGGAGATTGATCATACTATTTTCAGGAGAGAATGGAAGTTCACATTTCTTCCTTTCATTTACACTAAATATTACTAATAGTATTGCATAAGATTTGGTCAAAATTTAGGCTGTAATTCCAAAGACTTTAAATTCAATAAAATGCTAAGATTTTCTGTAAGAGTTTTCAAACATGCTTAACTCTATTGAAAATATGACAAGGTTCAGAATAATTACTAATGTGAGTTAGCAAGCCATAATAAACAGCAATCTTGCATGAGAAGTAGGAGAATATCTAAAATTGTAAACATATTCAAGCCTGACACCTGATCACAGTTGATAGCTAAAGGAATGGAAAAGACACCCTGGAAAACTCCTCACCTTACTTTTCCCAATAGAAACATCCAGGAATCTTAGTATAATTTCAGAAAACTAGACACACAGTTAGCAGTTTCAGTATGTTTGGAGACAAATTGCACATTCCCAAAAATATACAGGCTTTAACTGAGAAAAATTATCAAATGTTACTGGGATGCCATACAAATTCCAGTGCAGAAAGGATGCTAAATGCATTATGAACATATTCCCATGCTTCAAAGTTTGAAGGACTGCTGTACATTACTGAAGTAGTATCTCTCATCTTTCCCATATCAAAGTCCCCAACTCCTACTGCATGTGACCAAATCCAAATGCAAAAATTTTCCCTAAAGTCAGGGTTCACAGTCTTAAAGATGAACCACTGCCTGAGCTATTTCTGCATCCAAAGCCTATAAAAATTACTATGTTTATATAATAACAGCAATAAATCACTTTGATGCACTCCATTCTGTTTTAGATTTTTATGAATTCTCTGCCAAATAAATTGAAAGACTGCTTCAAGAAAGTCAAGGTATATGTTTGAGATCCCACTCAACACCAGGAAGAATGTATTTTACCAAAATAGTACAAACAAGGAGTTGAAACTGATATTTCTAAATTTACCTTGATGCATACTTTCAATATGTAAGAAAACTTGACAGGCAGCTGTAGTGCAACAGAAGTCAGTGACAGTGTGTAGGTTTCCAATTCTGGCTTTCACTTTAGATAAAGATAAATGCAAACACATGGAATGCATCTGCTAAAATATACTGGCTTTATTATTTACTTTCTTTTTACTGCCTCTGTGTTACAAAAGCAGTAGTTTTTTATCTTCAAGATTCCTATACATTTTCCCCTGAAATTATTTTTTTCAAAGTGTGGATTGTATAAACTTTCTCCACAACCCTTTTTGAAGGAAACATAAAGGTACTTTATTTTCAAGGATGGATAGATGGAAACAAGGACCAACAGGCAGAAACACAGATGGATGGAAACAAGGAATGACAGACAGATGGAAGGAGACAAAGACATGCAGATAGACAAAAAGACAGTGGCAAAAAAAGTATTCTTCTCACATGTCTCCAACTCCTTGCTGCGATGAGGAGTTACATCAGCAAGGTGGGCTTACCTCTAAACCATCCCTCTGTAGCCAGGGATGAAACAGTAGCTGCGCAGCAATTCTACATGAACAGGTTTGCTTAACCCTATAGAGAAGATGAGCCTGTCCCCAACTGTCATTAATGTCACCCTCATTAGTTTTGCTTTCCAGGCTATAGTGGTAAGTATCAAGCTTGTGTCTAGCAAAAGTACTAGATGTTTAACCCTTTTCTTTCCATCCTCCATCTTGCACACTTTCACACACACAAAAAAAAAAAAAAAACAAAAAAAACCCAAACAAACAAACAAAAAAAACAAACAAAAAACCACTAAGCATTTATATTCACCCAACTGTAGAATCCTTCAGTAGAATCAGGGATGAATTCCCCTATATATGACTAGATTTTCATATGATTAAGTTTCAGGCTGCAAGAAATTTTTACCTACTAAATTATGTTTTCTAACCAGAACAAAAGCATGCCTCAAATTCTGAGGCCATAGCCATCAACAGCCTGACTAACTTTGAGGCTCCCAGCACCTCAGCCTGCATTTTCATCTGCATTCCTGCAACTTGAGGACTAAAACACACTTCAATCAAGGGATAACAATGAATCTCAGCAAAGAAAATTCTTTGACCAAGAACTGGTTACTCTGTTATCCTTTCTTTATTGCTCTGTTCAGATATAATTGGAGAAAATCAGTTTGCAATTTGCAGTGGCATGATTTCAGAGTTATGACTACTATTAACTCAGAGAAGTTCCTTAGCTGTGCACTCAGCCCCCCACACAAGTTCAGTATGTGTCCTAAGCTTAGTTTACAAAAGATTGGTCTTATAAAACTACAGGCAGAAAACAATAATACTCATTACATGAAAACAGCCCTTATAACCCATACCATCAATTATTTTATATAACATTTGTATTACTTTCATCACCAAAATCTCTTTAGAAAGAAAATGTTTCAGTTCTAAAGGTATCTGGCACTAGCTGGAAATATTCTTCCTGGAATACACAATGTAATACAGAGGTATAATTAATTATTTTAAAATGCTATTTTTCTTGTCTGTCACTGAAGTACGTATTGCTTCTTTGGAATGAAGTTGCAAATAATGAAGATGAGTAAGAAAGGCACTTTTAGTGTTTAATAAGCAGGGGGGAGTGAGTGAGAAAGACTACAGGAACACAAAACACCAAACTGCATTACAGTTGACTGTAGCCATGCTTCTCAGTCACTTCAAGTTCATTACAAGGCACAGGCCAGAGGAAGTCAGTAGAACAGCAGTAGTTTACATTTATTCAAAATAACAATAATTTACATATCTGATCCTACCACTTCAGGCCAGACATTCAAAAATGCATGTTACATCAGTTTGCAGTATCCACATTTCTGCACAATTCCCTGCATGATCAGTAAAGCACTACCCTTGCATAATTTACCATGAAATTCCCACTAAAAATAAAAAAATTTTTTCTGCCCTCCATATTAATTTATAGTAGTGAGACAACAGTATCAGCTGTCCATTTAAGATATTTTAGCTTATTTTACAGCCTGGTCCCCAAAAATCACTTTTAAATATCTCAAACATGCATATACTGTGTTCTGAAGAGCTTTCATGGAGAATGTTTATTAGTCACTTTGATCTAATTCATCACAAAAGAAACCATCTTAAAGTACATAATGTTCCTTTAAGTGACTCATGTTGAAGCTGTTAACATGCTTTTGAGGATCTGAACTCGTCCTTACATCGTCTAAAACTTAATTAAAAGAGTACTGTCAATAACAATGTCAAAGTAACTTGTCACCCTGTGAATGAGAGCCTCAGTCGATTTTTCAAACTATGCCAAACTTTCGAAGGGCTCTTTCACTTTATAAATCATCTAGCAGCTTAGAATATCCTGGCAGCACTATCAAGGAGCAAATCAAAATGACAGGAAAAGAGGGGATAACAATCAAAGCTTGACTGAATACAGGTGTTTGAGTTTACAGACGAACCACAAATGCCTGGAACTTAGACAGCTGTTGATGTTATCAGTTATGTGCAGCTATTATTGGCTCTGGTCTTAGGGGCTGTAAGGCCTTTCCCTTAGCAACATCTCTGTGGCTGATAACATTTGGCTGAACTTTCAGATCTTAACCTCCCTTCTGACTTTTTGCAGTCAAACCCGCCTAAACTGATCAGAGGAAGAGACATGCAGTGGGAAGACAAGTAAAATATTATTGACTGGACTGTTTCATGTCTATTAGGAAGAAAGAGCAAGGGAGGGGAGAGCTTTCCAACTTGACAGGCTTCAAGATAATCAGGGAAGGAATCAAGGTAACAGAGTAACCCTTAGAAAAGTAAGAAAGCAATGGCTTACGAGAGGTCATTGTTCTATATGAGGAACAAACAAGAGGTGATATTTTATTAGGCTCCAATTTGAGTTTACCCATTTTAGTACATTTTAGTGCTGCTGTTTAAAAGATCTAGAGCAATTTTATGGCACACAATATTATCGCTACTTAAGTCTAGAGCTTAAATCAAAGCATACACAGATGAGTAAATTGTTGAGATTTGCAGCAGATCAAACTGTGCTCTTGAGCATTTTCAGAGGAGTCACATTTTTAAGTATTTTTTAATTCTGATTCCACTCATTATCAGTGTTTTCCTGGGCAGACTTTCCCCTGTTCCACTGCTAAGTCAGGAAAAATAAAAGTTCATAAATATACTCACACTATTTACTAAAGTCATTCCACTATTAATGACAATTTTTCTAAGGTAGTGCCATGCACTCTGTAACCCTTTTAGAGCAGCACAATTTATCCAAAATTCCCTATGTCACTCTAAAGTAAAGGCCAGGAAGTTCTCTATAAGTCTGTACAAATGTCGTGAACTATCAAATATTCCAATTATTAGATCAGGCTTATCATCTTAAGATCAATAAAATCCTAGGTCAATGAATTACCAATCTAACAGGCTGGGTTCTCAGATGCCTTCAAATGATGAAAAAATAATGACAGAAACTTTTTCATTGTCATGAGAAATCCCACTCTGGACCAAATAATCCAAATGATCTTGTTCATCAGTTGGGCAGTACTTGGTTATTAACTGTTACTAGTAAGAGTACATCACATGTATTCTTTACAATGCCCTTCTACTTTCTAAATTTTACATGTGTGCAACTCATGACAGCTTATCTTCTTTTCAAGATATTGAGAAAGGTCTACTGTGAACAAGTAACCCACCCATTTCACAGTAAAAATTTTGATCACTAATTGTGTAATATGCTTATCTTCTGCCTAATAAAACTGTAAATCCCGTGGGAAAAACATGCTGAACACTATACATATTGTCATGCTGTGTCACATGGCAGAAAGCATGGGTGAAATACATGTCCGACAGTGTCAATAACATTTGCACAATTACAGGGAAAAAAAATGTAATTAAAGAAGATATTACAGAAATAAAGTGGGACAAGTTCTGCTGCATGACTGTTGATATTTTCAAAAATAAAATCCTTTTGATTAGTAAGTTCAGAAACCAAACAGTGCCGTTAAGCAGGAGATTCATTCCAAAATGCAAACTCAGGTGTAGACTCTGCATCTACAGATCAGCTCAGCTACACAGAAATTATCAAATATACTGTGATCTATATCAGAATACCAGTATTACACTTATTTTATGAATAAAAATCAAGTTACAATAAGTCCAGTTTACCTTCTTAAAGTAATTTAAGAACTTACACATTATTGCAGTTTAGGTTTATAATTCCATTTTTTAAAAACGTGTTCAGCCATAAAGATGTCACCATTTTAACCATCAAGAAAAGGTCACATCGGCATTCAAGATACAACTTAACTATTCTTTTTCATGCTTTGACTCTGAATCTTTGCATCTGCACTTACTTGGAAGTAACTGCTAGAATCATAATCATATATTTAAATTAGTCACTAGGAGAAAATTGGAATGTTTTGGAAGAAAATTAGGACAGAATGTCTCAAGCATTCCTAATATTCCTTAGATTTTTTTTTTTTATACCTTCCTTCTATTGCCTACGCTGAGAAAGGAGATACCCTAAGGAAGCCTTTCAGGGGTACACATATATAAATGCCATAAGCACTCAGTCAGAAAGCAAATATGGGATGGGTGACCAATCACACAAATTACTTTTATCATCTTGTGAATACCAGTCAAAAACTCCCAATCCACATATTAAAATATTCACTATGGAACCCAGATCAATGTTAATTAATGTAAAAACCCATACTTTCATGAGCTGTTTACTGAAAATTCAAATGAAAAGATTTTTATATATATATATATATCAGAATATATTCTCTATATTAATAGCAATATAATATTCTTAGGAAAAAAAATAAAAGGATGGTAAAGCCAAGAAGTTTCTAGTAAACAATATCGTAAATTGGCCCACTTTTCTGTCTTTCCCAGCTCTAGAAATTAGCTAACACCTGGATTTTCCAATTTACATACTACATGCTGTAGCCTTTTATAGGTCACCTGCCAGCAGTACAATACAATGTGCTGTTCGGAATACTGCCTGCCTCCCAAATACAATCTGCGTTAAGATCTCATAGCAGCACCTTTTCCGACCCTTAACAGATCTGGAACAGAGTTGAATCACTTCAATTTTTCATTACCTTTGGTATCTTCATTCTGGTATTTGAAAATTTGAGCATTAGTTAAGCAGCTAAGTCAGCTCAGAACAGTAAAATTTGGGGGGGGGGGGGGGGAAGTGTTTATCTCAGAAAACAGGAATTATGACACCTATCACAAGAAATTACAGAACTATCGTTACTAGAGTTAGGTTATCATTACGACAGTTATATGAAAATTAGAGCTCAAACCTAATTAACAGCAATATATCTTACTGTCTACTTTTCTTATCAAGAACTCTTTAAAGGACAAGCACCAATGAAACTAATAAAGGTTGGTTTGGGGTTTTTTTAGGTTGGAATTGTGATGTTGTTATGCACATATTTTTCTTGTAACTTGGAAAAAGTAATCCATATTTATACACGTAGTGTGTAATTTATTATGTCCATTTTCCCAACATAGTTTGATATTACTGACTTTTTGAACACTGAATTTCTTCTTTCACATCTTAGAAAAGGATTTCTAAAATGTCTAAAGAAAATAAGGTTTTCAAGGTAAGGATGCACATACTTCTCCCTTGCTTCCCCTCTGTTTTTCCCCCTTTCTTCCCCCCATACTCTCTAAAAACAACTCAGGTTTTTTGGAATGCCCTCAATCCAACAACTACAGCATAACTGCCCACACCACCAGTGTTACCAATGATCAGCTAGCCTGTTTGCACCTCAAAATTCATTTGACCTTTTTAAAATTTCTTTCTTTAAACACTGTGCAAACCTAGTAACATTTCACATATAGATAATTACCCCAGCCTAAATTATACCAGTTACATTAGAATCTTTTAAGAGGATTCTGGTTATAACTTTAACTGCAAAGAGCCTATCCTCTCTTCTTAATGCTTTTATTCTTAAGTCAGCAGCATTTAGGACAGCACTTCTGGTTAGAGTTAATTTGTACAATACAACATCGTTATAAAAGCCTTTTACCCTCAGTCATTCAGCCAATCCAAATGTGGAGAACCATCTTCAAGAAACAAGCACTAATAAATCTCTTTCATTTCCTTTTAATTTTAGGCAGATAAATGTTACACATCCTGAGTTGAAGGCTCTCTGGACATGAAATGACTTAGTAATAACTCAAATAAATTTAACCCTATGGTGGCTAACTCATAGACTTCCTTTTGCTTTCACATGCGGATTTTAAAAGCTCCTGACCTAAAAAGTAAAATACACAGTATAATTAGTCTCAAGACAGGCTTCTAAAATTTAATAGAATGTCATGGGTTCAGCAGTAGCAGTCATTTTTCTCCCTCTTGGTAGGTGGTGCAGCACTGTGTTTTTAATTTCGTGCCTGGGAGCAGCGCTGATAACACCAGTGTTTTCAGTTACTGCTTGGCAATGTTTTGGTCTGGCCAAGGACTTCCTGAGTCTCATGCTATGCCAGGGAGGAGGGGGAGCCGGGATGAAGCAGAGACAGGGCGCCTGACACAAACTGACCAAAGAGCTATTCCATGCCACAGCATGTCATGCCCAGGATGTAAAATACTGGGCGCAGGAACCTGGAAGGGGCTCTCACTCTCTCTCGGCTCGGTCGGGCGGTGAGCGGTTGTATCCTTTTCCCTTGTATTTGCCTTGTCATTATTATTGCTATTAGTGGTAGCAGTAGTGATTTGTATTATATCTCAGTTACTGGACTGTTCTCATCTCAACCCGTGGGAGTTACATTCTTTTGGTTCTTCTCCCCATTTCCCCCCATTGGGGGGGGGGGGGGGAAGGGAGGGAGAAGTGAAATTTACAGCTTAAACCACGACACAGAATTAATTTCTTCCTCTTCTGTAATACAGAAGAACAGTTTGACTTCAGACACAGTATCATCTTCCTAGTCACAATTTGCAAAAATCAGTGATAAGCTCTGTAGATGCTACGTTATTTCGGGAAGAATCTTGACTACTGCAGGAAGGTATTACACTTGGAAAATTAAGATCATAGCGTAAAGCTAACAGCTATATTCTTAAGTGATTGGGTGTTTGACCAAGAAAGAGAACTTGACAAAGAGAATCATAAAAGTAAATGTAACTACTAACGACATAATGCACAATTCAAAGACACGTGTTAAGTCCTATCCCAGAAAACAGGAATAGTGCAGAAGCAACATGACAGAGGTCCTAGAATAATACAATTTCCTTTCCCAATCTTTTCCAATTTCTTTCATTTTCAGTGGAAATAAAAGAATAAGTCTATTTAATAAAAGTAATGAAGAAGCAAGGGAAATTATTTTTATGTTGCATTTTCACCCCACATGATGTTGGGAAGGGTGAAATAGAGAACAGCAGCATAGGACTCTTACTTTTCTGTTATTGTTTTAGTCAATTTACTTTTTTCTAATGAAAAACAGCTGAAAGTTACAATTGAATTTGCCATGTTCTCACAGTTTCCAAACCTAAATATTCCACCATTTTATGCAGATAAAAGAAGTGCCTAATTTTCCTTACAGAAAGTAAGGTGAAAAGCTATTGGTCCTGCCTTTGATGGTGTCTGAGGTGGACTAATCTCTACCATCAGTTAAAGTTATTGTCATTAAAATCTTTATAAGCAATTAGCATTACTACTTGAGTTCCAGTATTCCTCCTACTTACTGCAAAAAACAGGGAAAAGCAGCAGTCTACTGAATGCTAGCAGCTTTATATGGAAAATTAATTACAGAGAAAGGTAAACATTGCAATGGTAAAACACTGTACATATGAACACCACCAAGTTAATTAATTGGAAATCTGCAAGAGAAAAATTGGCCTATTGTATTTTAGGGGGAAATTTTTTTCTTCAAACTATTATTCATTCTACTTCTACAGTAGACTTTTCCTCTATTAGTTTTTCATACCTTATGAAAGCTTGCATTAAATTCACAAAGCTACAGTCATCCAACGTATGCAAAGCAATGCCAAATAAATTCATTTTGCTACATATACTAACTAGGTCTTCTGATTTTAAACTTTTGTATACTGCAGATGTGGTCGTGTGCACATGCAAAACTGCTAGATATTTCTTATTCTCAACACAGAAAAAGTTACATCAAGTCAAAAGGGATGGTTCTCTATTATTATGGATCAAAAAACTCTAGCAGTACTGTTGCAAGTTATTGGTGTGTTATTTAAAGCTATCTTGGGTCAGTTTTGAATTATGTTCCTTTGTCAAAAATACCAATTTCTTGCAAGTTTGCCTTTCTCAAAAGAGCAGTTTTATCTTTTTTCACATTCTGTTCCCTGTGGAAGAATGTATACTCCCCCACAAGGATGCACCTTGTACTTATTCTGAATTTTAGAAATCCCGATAGTATTACAACATTACATACTATAATGGGAGAAATGAAGTATAAAATTCTCAGCTGATTTTACACAGAAATACAAACTACACAATGTAGTGCTTGAGTGATAGAAAATAGCGCTCTTAGGATCCATTGCTTTATTCATTTACGTGCATTGATGTTCAAGTGTAAATTGCGAACTCAGAAGTGCATTGAAAGCTTGCACTCTGTAGTCTTCACATAACTGTACTTCAGAAGGAAATTCCATATATAACTTTTTTTTATGTAGTAGATAACAAAAAAAGAATTTGGGTTTACAAAAGATTGGTTTGGGTTGGTTATTTTTTTTCCAGAAAAGTATGTTCCTTATTATTTAAAGCTACAGTAGGCACCTATTCTGAAATAATATCCAATTCTGCACTCTTCTGTCCCCCCAACTTTATTCATGCTTAAGCAGATCTTAACACAGTTATGCAATCACATGGCTAACATCACCCTCCAGATAGTAACGAGGTCTTCTCTAACTCTATCAGCTATAAAGCATGCAGAAGTTAAATGCACAGATGAAAAAAAATTGTCTCAATTTCATACTTCTGCAAAATGGTAATTTTGTACTTAAAATGTACAAGATGGATGTTCAGAAATATAGGCTGAAAGCCTAAATTATACTTGGTCATAATTTATGTAGTACAGTCCCAAAGAGATACCAAAAAGGCAGAGCATAATTTATCTGTTGGAATCAGAGATAGCTTTACTAAAACTCCCATTTATTCTATCCCCTATAGCCTTAACCAGCCTTTGTCCTTAGGGCGCATTCTGTTTAAGCTTTCCATATTGCTGTTTGATCACATATTGTAGCCTATAATTTCTCTATCATCTGAAGCAAATTCAGCTCACAAAAACCATGATCTTCATGATACTAAATACAGCATTTCTAAAATACAAAGTATTTATAGCAATAAAAAATTATTTGCATGAAAAATGTCTATCAGGGAAACACACACTTTAATTTTGAGCATAATACTATTAGAACGTAAAGTATCCAATACTTTAACATTGGTTTTACTATAAAGAACCTAAACAGAGATACAGGGTGTAATTAATACAGGAGGCAAAGTTCTCTTTAAGGAAATTACACGCAATCTCAGAAAAATCAATGGGATTAACCAGTGTTTGTGCCAAACCTGAGCTTAAGTTCATTTTTTTAAATACAGTGTTTCACTTATGGGAATGCAGAAGTTTAAAAACAAAAAAATTTAATGCGTTCGATTAGGCACATGTAGTAAAAGCCTGCAATTATTCCATCTAGCAACAGTTTTTTTAAATACACTTCCGTATAGCAAATTACCTCTAAATTTAACTTAGAAACATTCATGTCAATTAAAACAAATTTATAGATGTAGTACTTCAATCTTCGCCTCCTCACTAGGTTAGAACTGGTCATGGCTTATCTGCATAGAGGATGCGTAAAAGACACCTTCATGTTGCAGAAAGACTATGTTTTTAATATCTAGGGATTGTTTTTATCTTGTTTGCATTGAGCTAATATCTTAGTATGTTAACAAACGCAATGTTGTTACTAGAGCTGACAGTGCCAACCTTGCAGCGAGACATAAACTGTGGATGTGATGACTTGGCCTCATTAAATATTTCCATGGTTCTTTTAATCATTAGCATTGCTATCATAAATATTCAAATGTTGACAATATATTTTTCCACAATAAATACTGTTCAATTGTAGATTGGCTAAATTCCAATTAGAGTGCTTCCATTTTGCCTCCCAAATTTCCCCTGAAGAATATGATACTCCTCTCCCTTTTTCCTTTAATTGAGAGTAATTTTCTCTGCTGTTTCATACTGGGTTAATGGTTTACTACTGACAGCATCACACTTAAATGGTCTTATTTAGCACAGATGAATTTAAAACTCCAAGCACAGATCTGCATCTGAACTCCAGAAAGCTTCTATGGAGTCAGAGTGTAGTTTAACATGAGCTAGCAGGTCACAAGCACCTCAGGATTCAGTTGAGTCACTAATCAAAACATCTCCACGTAATACTTATAATGATAAGCCTTTGGAACATTAGGAACATATTCTTTGGAGCATTTCAGGAAGAGTGTTAGGAGTGACAGATGCACAAATGCAGCTTAATTTCAACTAAAATTGTGAAAATGCACAAAGAAATTAAACTGGGCAATTGCAAATTTGTACTTAAAAATAATTGCAAACATCCAAAGTATTTTTCTAGGTCTTTTTTCAGCCAAGAATCTAGAAGCTAATACATGTACTGCTCTATGCATAAGCACCTCGTACTATTCTTCACTAAAAAGTGGATAATCCTCAATCTTTCCATCATTCCTAGTTGTCTAGGAGTTTCCACCATTTTGCCACAGAATGAGTTGGCCTCAGCTTTTTGCATCTTCCATATTTTGAAGCTGAAAAAAAGAGAGGTGTGCCTTATGTGATAGTAACTCTTCAGTGAGCACAAACACCAGTTACTGTAAAAAATGTCAGCATATCTGTGCAAAAAAGTTATGAAGAGAATATTAAAAAGGTGGGTTTTGATCATCACATCAGTCAGTTTTGAGAAATGGTATATTTAATTCTCTTATATGCCCAAGAGGTTAGAGCACAGAATTCCTGAGGTCCCTTCCAGGCTGAATTTTCCTATAGCCCCAATGTGCTAAACACAAGACCATATTCACAAGTACACCTCCAAACATACCCCAGCACTGAGCATTCTGGGCCAGAAGTGGCTGTGTCTGCTTGATAGACAAGTATTAAGCTGTCTTCCAGGTCACAATCATTAATGATTACTCACCATTAGACTTTCAAGACTACAAACATCTCCCCCAAACTCTTGTCAACCCCTAAACCAAAAATGTTCTACTTTTCTGCCACTGACACAGTCAGCACCAAGTCTTCCTAAAAATATCAAGATTTGCTAATCCTCATTTGACGGAGTCTATCCAGAATTTAACCTTATTTACATCAACTGAAAGCTGTCATTCATATATCCAAGAACCTCACTCAGTCTGATGATAACACCTACATCAGTCTAACCACGTTTCTCTAAAACTTTTTGATACTTCAGCTGCATGGTAATAGCTAGAAAACATGCTTTGAGTAGCAACTACACTTGAAGCTTTTCAGTACTGAGTTTCACTAAATGTAAAATTTAATTTAAAATTCATTAAAGCCACCTGCTGGTAGCCTACTGATGATAGCTGTCTGACACTAATAGCTATTAGAAATCTGGGACGTTTAGAAAAGGAAAGCTAGGTTAGCTAAGGAACACCATGCAGAGTTAGGTTTATAGGTGCATTTTTTAAAACATAAATGCATATTTTCTTGTCTGTTTAAGAATTACAGGATTATTTATAGATGGTTTTTGAACATAAAATCCTGTGCTTATGGAAAATTCCAATAAAGTGATAAATGCGCAGTAAACCTACAATTCATAAGAATAAGACATGGATTTCAAGGATTACAACATACACAGTTGTATCAAAACCAGCTAGCAGTATCGCAGAAACTGTTTCTTGCAGTAGATTCTTCTTACGACTAAGGAACTGTTTTAAGTAGAAAAATTCACTGCAAAGTAATTTAGCTGTAAACAAAATTACAAATCTGAAGACTGTAGCAGATAAATTAGATTCTGAATCATCTCAGTTTCATTACAAACTGCACTACGCACAAAGGCCATCTGTTTATATATCTTAATATCTGTAGAGGAAAGGTAAAAACCACATTGGCCTGATAGCTTTACATGGATGTCTGTCACTGAAATATTGAAGTCTCCAACGTGCATGTGTCTGGTATTTCTAACATAATCAACAATGAACAAATGCAGAATCTAAACTCTACTGGAGATACTGTTTTCCTTTTGATGAAAACTGCCTTAGGCTTTAGTAATATTCTCTTTTTCTGGCAAGAATTTAGGGATACAAAAAGAAGCCCAGGTTGTGAGGGTTATTCTTAGAATGATGACCTGTAATAGAGTTGAGCCATTTCTCAGAGAACAAAGATGTACCTGGAAAGCATTTGTGGATTTTCAAATAGTCAGTTAAAAAGCCACTAACCTGCTTTTAGAAAAAGCATCTTGAGTTTCAAAAATTTAATTTGGTGGTCATAAAGAACTAATAAGTCATACAGAGCATATGCATACTAATATTATGTCTATTTTGGCAACTGGTGGAAAAAGAAATCAAGACTTACTAACTAAGCTTCTGAAACCTGAATTCCAGGTTTCATGACAGTATCAGAAAAAAAATAGAAAAATTGGACAACCTTTAACATCAGAATGGGGGATAGGGAAAGTTGTCCTCTTAGGTCTTCAGAATTTTAAAATTACAGAAGAAAAGTTCACAGAATCACATACATTTCAGTTTAGGAAATAGTCCCATTTTGTACCGATGTATAGCTGTAAAAATTCTGGACTACATGAAAGTTTAGCAACTACTCTGTGGTAGGCCAATAATACAACTTCCTCAGTCTAAACGCAAAAAATTTTTCAAGTCACTTCAGCTTTCTAACTCTGCTTCCTCTCTTTATAAATGGGCATAATACACATTTCCTTGGAATAGTATTATACTTGCCTTTCACACAACTCACTGAGGCTGTTAAGTGCATGGTATAATATTCACCATGCTGAGAGAGGAGTCTTAAGTGGAAGAAGTTCTTTGTGCCTACAAAAAATACTAAAACCCTAAGATGCTAAGTCATTCTCCCAACTCCAAGGCTGCACTTTTCTAAGTGTAAAACAGTACACTTGACACCATATTGCATGCAAGTGTTTCAACTGATCATTTGTTGGGTTTTTTCTGGTATTAAATATTATTTGAAGTTTTGTGGGGAAATTCTTTTTAATAATTTTATTTGTTTAGCATCACCTTTTCATCTTAAGCTGTCTCAATTTAGCATTAAATATTAAAATGAAATAAGAAGGACTCATTTGGGCAGTGTTATAACCCTGGCTCCTCCACAAACAGTAGAATTCTCAAATTTCCCAAATTAACATTGGCAAACAACCACATTTATTAGAGTTTTTAGGGCTTTTTTATTTCATGGGGTTAGGGTGAAGGGAGGAGGAGAGACTGACTATAAAAATATTTTCAGAGTCCATTAAGCACTTGCATTCTCTATGCCCTTATTTTAAGAATACAACCATTAAGAATACAACATAAGGGACGAAGCAGAAATAACATCCACATTACAAATAAATATCCACAGATAAACATCTAAACTTTTCCAACTCTTTCCTTATTCTGTTCCTGAAGAAAAAAAATAAAATAAAAGTAAAATAAAACCATTAATAGCTACTGCGTAAAGATGCTATAAGCAGAACTGTTATCACTAATCTTTGAATTTGAAGATGATTCTGCTAGGTCAATTAATTAGGAATTTTCCTTCACTTGACTAAGGTATGGACTGGATTTTCACCAATACCAGCAATACAGGTCCTTTGCCTCAGATGTCCACTTCAAGTGATTTTCCATTGACAAGTTCTTTTGCAAAAACTGCCTGTTAGCATTATCACCCCAGCAAAAGACTAGCAAGCAAAGCATCTCACATTTCAAGCACTGATGCACTTAGGAAAGAAAATTTTGACAAGGAAGTTTCTGAAACACTGAAAAGGTACCTATGCCAATCCATCAAGTAGACTATAAGGTATAAAAGCTGCCATTGAGAACATTCAGAATACTGAGACAAATGAGTCAGCAAGACCTCAAAATGAGAGCCAAAGCATTACAAAGATGTGAGCACAAAGATATTTCAAACTACAAAGTTTTCCTGACGCAACATTATACAATGCAGAAATAGATAACACACAAGCAGTCAGTGGCTCAGATGCAGAGCTAACACAGACTGCTTCACTGAGCTAGCAGTAAGAAAAAAAATAATACTATCCAAGGAAGTCAGAGGACAGCACTGAACACTAGCACATTTGGTAAACCACACACAGCAGCTAATTGCCAGACTTAGAATTCGGGCTTTGCCTCCCAACTCACGTCTTAGTGAATAAAACAAAGCAAAACGTAATGAATACCCAACTGATCCCAAATCATAGAAATTACTGTGAAAATTCATCAGACAGAGGTTCTCTCAAAGAATACCTGCTCAATACTGTGGCCTCATATGAATTAGGGATAAGAAATACAAGTAGGGAAGTCTCCAGATTACATTGTCTAAAACCTAGTTTTATTGACTTAAACACCTTTTTATTTTCAGATTTAAAACCTATTTTCTAAACATCTCATGGAATTAGCTTCTTTTGCCTCAAGAAACAATGCAAATAAATCAATGGGTATGCTATGTCCACCCTTAAGGCCTTCTACTGCTTATTTATTTTAATCAAATTTCACATATTCTTTGACTTTCTATCCTTCATTGCCTTGAGCTATGTGTTGCAGCTACTGACAACATACAAATGTTAATTTTGTACAAATTCAAACAATACAGAAGAGCCCATTTTAAAGACTACTTTGCAAACATCACACTTAAAGTGAAAGAACTGAATTAAACAGACTAACAAAAAGGAAAAAAAACATTCATTCAAGTGGATCCCTGTGTTAGCTCTGTCAAATGATCCTCAGTCTCTTCAGGACTAAAAGAGTGATTTCTCTCCTTGAGAGAACAACTTTAACAGCTGCATAGTCTACTAAAACATACACAGAAAGAAGTACTCCCTTAAAAATAAACCAATTGTGAGGCATCCAAAGAACCAATGATAGTAAACTTCATCCATAGTAATTAAGGGTAATCCCCACAACAGCAGACACAGAGCAGCTGTGCAGCAGTTAATGATGCTTTTTGTTCTTTTGTCATTTTTAGTATTTATTTTATTCTATTTCTCTTCCATGATTTTTTTTTTAAAAAAGGAAATTGCTAAAACCACAAATAGCCATTCTGTTGTAGCAAATAAGTAGCATATTTATGCTCTGCCTCAGTCCTAAAATGGACTGTTCTCCACATTGAGTTTGTAGACATAAAAACATGGGTTTTACTTTCACTTAGATATGTGACTACTAATACTTCCCAGTCACTAATCCAAATACAGTATCATTTTGTGAACTATTTAACCAGAGAACTCCTGCTAGGTCTTGCTGCTTAGGTTAGATTCACAGTTACATAAAAACTCTTGGAAATGATATAGCAAAAACTTAAAAGTACAAAAACTATTTGATAACTACAGCAAGACTTAGCTTTTAAACAAGGTCTAATCTAGCCCATGCCTCAGAAGCATTATGTTAATGAATGATACAAGGTCTAATGTGACCACTTCCATTGAGATAAAACAGTTTCCCCACATCTCATCTTACAAACTGCTATTGTTATTGTGATGAAGTAAGTTTCTGTACTAAAAAGGTTAAATTCAAATTCACTGAGGATAGGACACCTGTATGGAAAACCAATACTCACCATAGCAAATGTGTTATTTTGAGAAGCCCCTTTTGTTTTCCTATCATCTACACTGTGGACTAACTGTACTTACTTACTTTAGAACTGATTTACTAAACTTTTCCTTTTTTTTTTCTATACTCTTCAAGTTCTTCTAGAAACTTTAGTTTTTTCTGACAGAGATTCACAGAGTACATACCTGTTCTTTTGAAATACAAGTGCAGCGCCCCCAAGTATGTTTCTAAAAATAATAAACAGGTATTGTCAGAGCAATAAATTTTGTCAAAGTGTGCTTTATTTTCACATTTGTGCATTCTCGATGACTCTAGGCACCAAATCTTTAGCTCTTTCTTTTAAAACAGCAAACCAATAGTAACTTCCAACACAGACCTCAAAAGTGAATCTACTGTAGTTTACTGTTGATCCACCTTTTCAAGCAAGTAAAACGAAGATCAAGAAAGTCTTCATATTAATTAATTTCAAACCCACTCTCTAACAGTGTCACTGACATCAAGGCATTATCAAGATGAAAAAGCTTTCTTGCAAGTCACAAAGGTATTGTACATTTATCATAACTAGGAATGGGATTATCATAAATTAAATATCAGTAATTATAACTTCATTTTTAAGCAGTTTTCGCTAATGACGATTTCAAAGGCATTCTCCACGTACATTGAACGGTTTACTGCATGGTTGCATATGCAAGAAGAAAAATCATGGTTACAAGAGGGAAAAAAAATACATGAATATTTAGAGCTGATCTTGAAACACTAGATCTGTTTCATATGGCTTATCACGGCCTATCTTTTAACCCTGAACACGTTAAGCATCAGTTCTTCCTCTAGAGACTTGAAGATCTAGGGTTAACAGTCTTCAGTTTTAAAAATTCATTGAGGTACAAACAAATGGTATTGCTTCCAATGCATATGCATTGCCACAAGAGAAAAAAAAAAAAAAAAAAAAAAAAAACACAAAACCAAACGTTACCCCCTACAGGATACTTGGCAATTAACTCTAGCTGTGTCAGCAATTTTTTGAAAAATTTCCTAAACATGAGGAAATCTCATCTTCACCGTATGAAAGACAAAGCTACTGCAGTGACTCTTCCATGCATTACAATGTGTGTGTCTTACTTCTTAACCAAGCCGCTAATCACGCAAATTATTGCAACTAATTACATCTGAAGGTCTAATTAATTCTTTCAGTACCACATCATTTAGTACGCATTCACAACACAGCACCTGTTTTGAAAATCCTTGCAGTTAATTTGTTTATAAACAAACACTATTTGCATAAAATGTTTAATGAATGGTTTAACAGTACAATACTCCAGCTTTGTCTTAGTAGATTTGAGGTCATCGAAGGCCACAATAAATTAATTTTAAACTATACAAATTAATTTAAATAGTATGTGTGAATTTCTCATTAATAAAGAAAACATTTCTAACATGTTAATTAATATCTCTGTAACGGGCCAATTACTGTCTGTACAAGTGCATCTTACAGTCAAACCCAAAAGATTTTATAGGGTAGTGTAGTAAAATATTTCAACTCGTACATGGGACACGGGTACAAGTCACAGTGGCATTCAGAACTTATTTTCTAATGTCAGATAACATTTTTTAATTCAAGACATTAGCAAACTCAATTTTTTTATCAAGTATTTTAAAACCCATAGAAGATAGATAGCTTATATATCACTTCTGTATGGAACAAAGAAGTAAAATCAATTGATTCAACTGTATTTACTCTTCTCTCTTTATGCTGGATGATGCCTCCTTCTTGCTTTATAAATAAACATTTTATGCCATTACATGTTCTCTAATAATAAGCATTCTGATAAGAGGATTAAAGGTTGCATACAATGCCTAACTCAGAAGTGTTATAATTCTAAATACACAGTGATATGTCAACCTGCTTCATGTAGAAACTAAAAGAGAACATTATTTCCTACTATCAAACATATTTTTCATATGAACTGTCTTTGAAATATGTTTATAGTCCCAAAGTTTGTTTCTGATTTGCAAGCATTTTCACATTTGATAAGCACCTACTGTAAATTTAGATTCACTCATGAACTATTCTTATGATAGGAAGCTAAGGATTGTAAAATACATTTATATCCTTACCCTTGTGTAGCATTGCCCCTTAATGTATATTTTGATGAATTCACATCATTGTACTACATAGCACTATGTACTACAGTGTCTGTTTCAACAGGGCAAATAAAGAACAAGGGAACTAAACCAGTGCTCATTTTCTTTTGAATGTGAAATTCACTGTGGCTGTAACCACATATCCACCTTAGCCAGACACTCAATAACAAAATCAGTCAGGGAGACCAACAGCCTGTATTTGCTGCCAAAGCCACTCCTAAGTATGAATAATCTAATCTTTTTAAAACACAGTTTGCGATTTCTGAAATAGGGATTTGCCAAGAAGTTTCAAAAGAAAAATCTGGAAGAGTAATCAAGGATATCACAGTATGAGGAGCATCTAAGGATATATAATAATTTGAAATCATAAAGACTTATACTGGGTTACTGGTCTAACATTTGGCCACTGGATAACTCTAATAATTCCAGCATTATGGGAGGGATTTTTTTTTGCAAAACATGTAATTTCACTTATCTTATTCTTTAAAAAGTCCTAACCTACAGCTATCACATGCTGAGTTCTAAAATTGTGGCTAAGAGACAGGATTTCTTCCAGTTTCTAAGAAATACAAAGTAGTCAACACAAAGTGTTGCCACCAACATGGACTATTACTCACAGACCAAACCATATTAGCCAGGTCAGAATTTAAAGTGATGCACACCAGTGATGTCAAAAGAGCAAGAGTAAGTTATACCAAAGAGAATCTGGCCTATCTGATTAATGTTCTGCTAAGTGCTCCTCAATCCTATCCATTCTCAGATGGTACAACATATAGCTTGATTCAATTTAGCATGAGTTATTTTTAAGAAAGGTTTAACAAGCACACCAAATGAAAGATCAGTTGTGATGTGTACAAATGCACTAAGAAAAAAATCTGAAGCTTCTACTTTCCTATCATAT
>CM029941.1:91586395-91673372 GCA_017639245.1 Myiopsitta monachus
ACTCATATCATTAGGGAGGATGAAGGAATCGGACATTATTTTCAGATTAAAATTGAACAGAAGTAGCAAAGTAAACCAAAGCACTTAAGATGGATTTCAAAGTGTTGTTACTGAGCAACGCAAACAGGCAAGATCATGTAACATGAAACTGAATTCAGCAAGGCCACAAAACAAAGAACTGCTGTCTTGCTGAATGGGGCTGATGTTACAGAATTACCAAATGCAAAAATGTGCCCTATCCTGCAAACCCCGATAGAGACGAGCAGTTACTGTGTGCTTCCACCTCAGCTTAGTGCAACCTAGTGTAAAGCTGTCATCATTGTCTAATTGCAGAAAAAGACATTAGAAATTGAATCCTCTAAAAGTTAATCATACCTAATGTTTTCTACCTTTCAAAGGCTTTCTGTTTAAGAATTTCATTGTGGCCCACACGTAGTTTAAAACATGAGATGAAATCACAGCAGTCCTGCTATTCTAGTTGCTCTCTCCAGGAAGTACAAATAGGGCTTCAACTTCACACAGAAAGGAACCCTACACCAACACTGGAAAGGCAGCAGACACAATTAGTTAAAGTCAGAATTCTATCATAGCTTTATATATATTTGTTAAAATTTTAAAAAAGAAAAGAAATCATTAATTTGCAATTCAGAGCCTTTTCAATGAAGACTAAAATAGAAAAAAAAAACCAAACTGGACATCTTCTCTGTCTTCAACACAACTAATATGGGCATAAACTGAGCCATTTAAAATTTTTGTAAAAGAGTTACATGAGCCCTGACAGTAGTAACATTAAGACAAAAAGCACAGGAACACTTGAAAGTGAAAAACACAATAGCAAATAAGTCAGAAAACATTAATGAAATACAGGTTTACCCTCATGAGCTAATGAGTATCCCTCAAATTTAATAGAGCTCAAAGTATCCACCACCCACAAAGAAAGAACAGAAAACTCTCAGGATTTAGGTTTCTATGGCTTCATTTAAAAAAGATTTTGCTGGCAACAAGTGGCTTCTCAGGTCACAGAAACTTGAAAGTTTGCAAGCAGATATGGAGGGAACTGTGGGTAGTTTGATCCTGTGACACAGGAGAAACCCTGGCCTCAGCTTCACAAGGTACTGTGACTTCACTAGTTAAAACTTCATTTTTTTAATACACAGAGAATTCTTCAAAAGGGATCACTGTTATATCGAATATTACTGGTTTTTAGTTTCAGTGTTTGTAGGAATGCCTAGAAAGCCAGTGGCATATGAAGTACTACGAAACTAGGAAATGCGGGAGGTAATAACTTTATAATATAAAGTTCTTCATTTATTCTAATTTTCAGATACTAGCAAAGCAAGTATCATGAGATGTATCATGAATGACCTATATCAACAATATTTTAAAGACACAAGTGAAACAAATGAAATAAAGTAAAGCAAGTTGTATCAGCCACATCATCTTTCTTTCTAACTTTTTATAATTCCTTTCAAGGTTACTGTTCAAAAGATAGCTATTAGCAATGGACAAATTGCATGAGACACAGTAAGCATACAGAGTCCACGAAAGGAAAATGCCTGTTTCCCAATAACTGTTTCTGCAATGAATGAAGCAGCACAAATCTTTCCATTTTCCATAACTCATTTGCATGAATTTACTTTTTAGCCTTAAGAGGTTGTTGTAATGTGTGTTAAAACACACAGTGCAATTTTAACTCCATAATATCATGAAAGAAATACTGTATTAGTATAAAGTGTAAAAATATGAATGCAGTTAAATGCCTTCAAGAGAAAGAGCAGTGCAGCACTGCTCAAAAGCACCACCCAAAGGTAGAAGTGATGTAAAGACATTTACAGAATTGGTTGTTGTTGTTTTTTTTTTTTTTTTTGCTAATTTCAGCAAAACCTGAATGTAAAAAATGACAGTGCAGTGAAACTTGACAGAGGCTTTTGATTGAAGTCACTGATTTCCACAGCTGCACCTGTAGGAAATTGATGATAATGCTTTCTAAACCATTCGTTATGATTTGGAACTTCACACAAATGAGCACTAGATTTATAAATTTGCTAGACGTGCTGTAGATAATATGACAAAGTACTGTTTTCAATTGAAAATTCCTTTGACATAATTTTATAAAACTCATGCAAAACTGGGAAAGAGAATTTATTTCTGAAATAGCTGAAGTTGTATTTTTGGAACTGTATGCAAGTGACATATATTCATTGGAAAAATTCAGCTGTCAATTGTATTCCTAAATGTTCTTTATTAGAATTATAAAGGTAAAATATAAGACTTTTTCATATTAACAACAATCAGTTGCTTCTTAGACAAAAAACATTTCTCTTTCTGCTAATCACACAATATTTCTTAAGGCTAAAATAAGCAACAACCTTGCATTTAAAAAATATGTAAGCATAAACTCTGAGTATAAATCATGTGATGCTAATCATTAACTGCTAACTGGTAATATAATTTGATGGAATAATCATTTTAACAGCCTATTAGCCAGACACTTTAGATGAGAGGAATTTGATACATTCTTATTCAAAAGAGTGCATTACACTAACATAAAGCAAATTACTATATTACTCCTTCAACTTTTGCAAAAAAGACTAGATAGGAGGAAGTATAACACTTCCATATCTCTTCCAGATTTAAGTAGGTTAATTTGCTGGGGAATGGTTTTGCCTTTTTTACTGACATTCATTGCTCACAAAGAAAAGTTGAGAAATTGTGAAGCAAGAGATACACTGAAACACCAACTCACTGGAACACAGACCAAGTACTAGAAATCTTAGGAAAAGATAGCACTTGGCACAGAATACAGACCTCTCACCTGCGGTCATAGTCACACAAATTCCTTCAAAACAAACATCTTCCTTACTAGAGTTGCCTTTGTCTAAATAAGTTATTAGAACCTAAAACGCCCAGAATGGTTATTTATGAATGCAGAAATTATGCAGTATAGAGTTTTCTCTGCATATGTCTTTGCAAAAGTACAAAAATAAGCTAATCAACAGAACTCCCACATCCAAGAAACAAGACTTGTAGTAATCCTCTCCTTGTAAGTAAGACTACACTGTGATTTTATCACCAACTAGATAACTCCTTGGTTTTTAGTTCTTTTTGTTGAGGAAGCCAGGAAAATAACTAGTTATTAGGATAGACATAACACTGAATATTAAAATTGGGTTTTCACAAATATGTTGCAATGTAAATCATATTTCAGCCTGGAAAATGTACTGAGTTATGTGAAATCCTCAAAGGATTCTCCAGTGTCTTTTTCTTTAAATCTCCATATATTTCTGCAAAGCAAACTTAGGGTTTTTCAAGAATATCTGCAGTAGTGTAATATAAAGTCTTGATGCTTTCAATTTTATGAACTCTGCAAGTAGGAATAGACTTTTTGTTTAAGGAACTTACTGTTTCTCAACAGAAATCACCCTATAAGGCAGGGCATGTCCCACAGGATGGGAGGAAAGCTAAGGCTGCAGAACAGCATCTACAACAATGCTGCGTAGGCTAACAGACGGGGCTTATTGTGCCGGCACTAGAGGCCCCTTAGCCTTTCCCTTCAGTAGGAGTCAATGTCAGACTTCAAAAAGACCTTTAACTGTGTAAGTGGGGAAGAATCCGATGGCAACCCAAGCTCTTTCTATGAAAAAAATGCAGGTGATAGGAGAGACCTTCAACTACTGCAGCAAGTCTTTCCCACACATGCATATGCTGCAGGAGGAGGTGAATAACTGGTTCTTACCTTCCGCAGAAGGCAGTAACATCTAATTGTTACATGCTATTTCTCCCTCCCTCTCTTCTCTATGGATCAAGTGAACAGATACAGATTTCCTCATATTTCATAATAAAATGCAATGGGTTTAGGTCAGACAAGCTTTACAATTTGTATGAGTGTGATTTATAGTAAAAGGTGCAGAGAGGAATTCACACCTCCCCACAAGAGGTTTTGATTCTTTTCACAAGAATCAAAAGGTTCACTAGCAGCTGTTTGGATACTGTATTTAAAGCATTAATAATTCCATTAAAGGTAGTAAACTACAGTTTGAAAAAAGCATATATATATATATACACACACACATGATCTAGATAAAATTTGCCCTCCACATTAGTCTGATTGCAGCAGTTCATTGGAGGAACATGGATTATGCTTCAGCAGCCAGCAGACACCTCTCATATATGCTCACTTTTCCTCACTTGTTAGCAACTTTGTACAGTAAGATCACTTTCTTATAAGTCATCATTAAGGAAATCCCCAGGACAATGACCCCATACAGTATGTGCCAATTTCAGCTATTAGGAAAACAATGGCAATCAGTAACAAAATCACTTGCGATGTTCAGCTTTCTCACTCTTCTAAGCACAATAGGCAATTACAAAATGAAACTGTTCATATAGAGATTTCAGCCAAACCTCAAGAATGCTCGAAATTGTGATGAGATGGCAAGACTTTTGGAATAAAGAGGTCACATTCCCTGTTAGAATTACCCAAGAAGTCCAACTCCCCATACAGTTTCAAGAAGACATTCACTACAGTCCACTCACTTGCAACATATCATTTAGAAAACTTTTTTTCCACTATTAACAGAATTGTTCAAAATCAGACTACTTAATAATTGGAGTTCCACTGCAATATGTTTATTAAAAATTAGCTTAAATTCTTCTTTCTGGTTTTGATTCTATCAGTGGTTGTTAGACGAGCTCCTCTTATTTGCCTTTCCCTTTCTGATTGACTCTTTTTAATGCATACGCTTTTCATTAGAAGTCAGCCTAAACAGGAAATATGCATCCAACTTGATGATGCTGATTCAAACCTACTTTGATTCCAGACTTCCATGAGGGATGCTTTCAGTACTCCTATAGGATTTGACTAACAACTTCTGACAAACTCAGATTCAGCATCTGGGAGTTCATTATCTACACCAACATATGAGCAGAAGCAAGAGCTGGATGTAACACCCTTGTCTTCATCTCTGAAAGAAACACTCAGGTATGTCTAGCAGAAATAATTGAGACAGGAGCTCATAATAACAGAACATGTGAGCATATGAGTTAAAAAGATTCTCTGGCCTCCCTTATGGCTCCCTCTGTGATGGACCTTAGACAGTAGGGAGAACATACAGGTATCCTGTTCCTTAGTTCAGAAGTGTCTGATTTAGCATCTCAGTCTTTGCCTTTTCAAATACATCAGTGTTGGCACTTGACACTGGTACAGGTCTTGTGATGCTCAACTTGGGGATCAGTGATTATTGCTCAGATCTCCTTTAAGTTATTCATTTGTTCTTAACAAGTTTGAGAAATAATACCCAAGACAGAATCATCCACAGTAATTAAAGATATGTATGAAATTTTATTAGATGCTTGATGAGAATTACTAAATATAACACAGGTAGTAGATATATTTTAAATAAGAAGTGTCAGGAATAAAGCATTTTCAAGTCCTGAAATAATGGAAACTTTAAATCTTTACTCTCTCCTTGGGACATTGTATTCTCATCATGTCATTGCAATATGAGATGGCTGGATAGCAGCATTCCACCAGAGCACACTTTCATCATCAGTATTCAACATCTAATGGTTGGTGATGGAACAATGCATGGGGAGAAGGTTGTATCATCAGCCCTCCAACAGGTGAGGAAAGTGAGATGAAGACTTGTGGTTGTGTTATCATTCATACCCTCCATACACCTGCAAGAATACAGGTAGAAAAAAAGAACTCTGAACTGGCTTTTAATGACAAAACTCTAATAGCCTCCTCAATACTCTACTCCAACAACTCTACCATCCCTGATAACATTAAACAGAACCCCAAGAATCTATCAAGAAAAGAAGTACACATAAAATGCAAATGTAGAGAGACAGAAAAGAGGAGAAAAAGCAGAAGGAAAGTTACACCTCAGAGTATTAAAATTAAAAGAGCTATTTCAAAGGAAGAGATTATCACCCTTTCAAAAATCACATACTCAGGGGCAGACAAGAATCAAGAAAATTCCACTAAACTGATTCCAAAAGGATTCATAAGCCAGAACGTAGATGCTGAAAAGTAATAGTTACAAATAGATCTAGTTTTCTGCCACTTTTCATGCAATTTTTTTATTTATCACTCTTTCAAAATTACATTTTCTGCTAATGCTTTTGCAAACTGGTGATATTCCAACTTACAAAACAAATTTTACAAAATGAGATTATTATCTATTTTTAATTATATCAATTCTTACTCCTTTACACTGATCTTTTTTCAAAATACAATTAAAACATGTATTTGGCTAAATGGACAGAATGTTTTTTCTTCTGGAGTTCTGTAAACATGACAAAAAATAAATATGAGGCTAAGAATGTCATCTCTATTAGTGATTATATCCCTTTTACGTAATTTTAAAATTGCAAAACCTAAAATATCATTAAATAGATAAAAATCGCAGAGGCTGTATTAGCAAATAAATAATCCTAGAATGGAGTAAATTTTTTGTTATATGTATCTTATGTTACCAAAGTGTGACATGTTCACAATGTTTTCCCCTATTTACTGATATTAAATCACTTTAAGGGGTAGGGAGTGGAAGGAATGTGAAAAGGTTAACTGCTACCATATATGTGTTAGGAGGTAGTAACATGCAAATAGTGTCCAATCATCTAAGAGGACCAACACTGAAATTACTGTTAACAAATATCCTTAAATGGATCGCACATCGCATACCCTCAGCTCTTGTTTTACTGGAAAAAACAGTGCATGCACTGTAGCTTGAGAAAAACAAAACAACACTATACCTTCAATCTGCACTACCATTACTATAATGCAGATTGAAGGCCTTAAGATTTCTGATTTTATTTAAACCTGTAACTTGGAAAATCCATTGGCTCTCCTTGAGCTAAAAGCTGTGGAACTGCCCTTTTCTCCTTTGTACTTTCAACATAATAGGTATTATTACCCATAACTTTTTATTTAAAAGAATTGTGCGGCCAGGAAAATGAATGAATTTAATTATCAATGCAGTGTGAAAAAAAAATCATTAGAGCAAGAGCCTGGAACACTAGATATTAACAATAAACAAAGGCTATTAAAAACAGTTTTAAAAAGTGTCATTCTTCCTTCAATCCTGAAAATGTAAATAACACAAACACAAAAACAAGAAAATCATATGTAAACATCTGTAGTTATTGGCAAAAGATGACCCTAAGAAAATGCTAAATGACTGACTGGATCATTTAACTTTAAATCTATACTTTATGTGGCAATATAGAGAGGTCATTTGATTGCTATGCATAAAAAATTCAGAATTCTAATATGATCTAAAAGTTTCACCTTCATAAGACAAAATTTTCATTATAAAATTGTATTTAATGGTATTCATACATATCTGCCATCTCAGTTTTGTAATATTATATTTCTATAGGCTGTCGACTACACATTACAGAAATTACTGTAGAAAAAGTTCTGTAAGAGAAGAACTTTTTTCCTTTATACTTTACAGATTCTCCAGTTTCCTTCATAGCTGTATAATGAAAACATCTGGCCTCTTGAACACAAACTGCAAGTTGGTGCAGCTAAGAATTTCATCAGCTAGGAATCAGAATTTTGCAGCTCTATTTTCTGGGCAAAAAGGTATTTTCAGCCATATGCTTCAGGCTCCATTCTCTGCATATGGACATTTATACCAAGTCATGATTCAGCCTTTGAGGATTTGGAAAGAGATTTTTTTATTTTCATCTTATGATTTCACATAAATTAATGAATAATCTGGGCCTAATTTTTCCTCCCCAGCAGCATGGAAAGCCTTCTAAATAGTCAAGAGAACAATTTAGACCAAAAGTTGTGGCTACTGAAAATTTATGTTGTCAAAAGAAGAAAGTACATAAAATATGCACTGTTGCTGTAAAAAGGCAGGCGAAAAATCCTAACTTCAGATATATGGGAGCAGTTTCTACTGAAGTTTACAAATGTGCCTCCAAATGTAACTTGGCCTTGCTGATTAAATTGTAATTTACTGAAGTCCTGACTCAGAGCTGCTTTTCAAAGTGTACTTATTTACTTAGTTGTTTGGTTTAAAAAAACATGCACTTCTCTGCCACTTATTTAATTCAAAAAATATATCATTGGACAGCATAGCTGCACACCCACTAGGAACAGCTGGTTGTTAATTGGGTTGGGAAGGAATTGTCATAAGTGGAGCTGAATGAGTTAGTACGGACGGATAGGAAACAGCCATGGAAGAGAATAAGGGTAGAAAATACCACACAGAACATATCAAAGATCAGTTTTGATATTCTCAAGTATAAGCGGTCTTGAAACAAGCATTATTTCAAAACTGGAATATTTATGTTGATGCTTTAACAACAACAACAAAATATCGTATATAAAGAGCAATTAGAAAATCATATAGTTTATAAAACTACTTACTGTGTTAAGTTCATTAGTGGTTATTTAAGATGGGGATTTTTTTTTTTTGTGGTGATGCCCTTTGTAATGAAGTCATGCAACATTCTGTAATGTTTCCTAGCCTTAGGCTTTATTCTGCAAGACATTTCAGACTACTTAACTTTACTACTGGGAATATTCCCTATTGATTTCAAAGGGATTACTTATAGAAGTAACTTCAAGCAGAAGTACTTGCAGTAACGGAGTTTCAGACATCTTTTCCCACCCTTTTCTGCTGGAGACATCAGAAGGGAATCTAGAGTTTGAGAGACATTATGCTAGAGAGCTAAAAAGTTACAAAGAACAAAAATTGAAAGTGAGCCATTGTGCATGCCATGAAGTCTTCCTCAGCGCAGGGCAAGAAACTAACTTGAGTTCTTCACAGGGGAAGAATGAAACAGTAAACAGATTAGAAAGATACAGGTTAGTAGAAAACAAATGTGAACCAGATTTACCCATATTGCTCAGCAGCAAAGCTACTGAAAGACTTAAATTAACAGCATTAATGATATTCATGCTAATCAAATCCTAGGTATCTCATTTGCCAGACTGCACAGGTTTTCTCTATAGCCAAAAACTTTTCTCCTGACAGGACAACTGTGAGCAACAAAGTCAGTGTCTAGAAATTGGTAGTGTCAACAGAGATCTCCCAACCCCAGGCTCTCAAAGTAACCCAGGAAATGACTGTGGTCCAACCTAGAAGAGAAAGAAGTCAGGAGTATCTTGCAGAGCAACCTCTGCCCTGTCTACTCCACTGCTATTTCAGTAATGCCAAACTGACCTATGGCACCACTCTAGAGAACCTGCTAGAGTCCCCATTATGACACCATGCTCACTTGAACAGATGAACCTGTTGAGTTTACCAGTAGTAAACTTCCTCCCTTTGCAGTCAAAGGTGATTGTGCCTTCCACAGTGATTAAGTAAAATCAAAGAAATAAAATAAATAAAACATAAAATTAAAATATTAAATTAAATTAAATTGAATAAAATAGAGTAAAACAAAATACCTTAAAAAAGCCATCTGGGAATATGATGGAGATCAGGCCAAACCACAATTTACAACATAATCTAGCACCTCTGTTATATTTCCACTTAATCATTCTGCCAGAGTGGGCACAACACATTTTATTCCCACTTGGTTTCAGACTTTGAAGCTTTAAAGATTTATTTCAAATGCATAAATTTTGCTTAAAAAAATAAATCAGATAACTAAAGTGGGAGGGACCAGTAGTCACTTTATGTAGGTTTTATTTACATTCTTGTATGGACTCACTGTGCCTTCCTCTCCTAATCAACAACACACAGCAACAATGTTACAAAACAATCCTGCAAAGTATTTGGATAGAGGGCATTTATCAGAGTTTTTTTTTATATTAATTGTGAGAAAATTAGTAGAATAAAGATAATCCTTTTCCTGCCCACTTGCAGCAGTGATTACAGAAAAGATACACTTCATGTGCCACAGTTTCAATCAATAGTAGAGCAGTGACAAAGAAAAACATAAAAGAAAATATTTTTGAGCAACATAATTTTTTTTCATGATTTTTTATATAATGCGATGGAATCATAGTTCAATCTTCATATTTTGAAGTGAATAACCTCTATCTGAAAGTACAATTCATATGTAAGCCTGAAAGAAAATGCAGACGGCTCAATCTAAATGACCATGTGAAAGAAAGAAAAAAAAAAGACCAACGCAGATCAATATCCTCACCATGATTCCTGCATTGCAATAAATACCAAACCACCAGGAGCAACAGCAGACAGAAACAGAGCACCAAAATATCATTTGAGGAAAACCAGTAAATAGCTAAAACCAATCTGAAAATAAACAGGGTTGGTTGGTTAGGTTTTTTGGGGATTTTTTTTAATAAAAAAGAATCTAAAAAAAAAAAGCCAAAATAGTTTTATGCTTAATGTCAGTGCCTGTGGTTATCTTATATGTACATGGAGAAATAAGCAACTATCAACTTCTGTGTATGGCATACATATGCCATAGTAAGAAACACACCAAAAGAAAGAAAAATTAATATTTTTCACATAAGTGAGACATTGTACTTTTCTGTTTGGGTGCCTGAGAGGGGTATTTTTAATTAAATAAATAAATAATTTCTTTTTCCAATGGGAAAATCATACCCTTTAAGCAACAGTATGCTGATATCAAAGAAATCCCAGATATTAATCAGATTAGAGGTATATTGAAAATGGGGAAAACACACCATGCCAACAGCTTTCAACACCAAACTTACTTGCTGCCAGCAGACCTCTCTCCTGACTGCATCTTTAAGCTCAAGGTCCCCAGTCATCAGCTCCCTCCATGGGGGCAACAAGGAGCAGATTCATTGATTTGTGAAGACGTGTTGCCCTGAAGCACAGTGTCCTGGTTTCAACTTCAGCCTCAACACACAGACTCATCATGAAACCACCAGTTCTGTTCTGACTCAAGCAAGAGAATGAACCAATGCTCTAAAGGCAATGCAATACGTAAGTTCATATGTGTAGATTACACCTTGTGCAGGAAGCAAGCTACTCTCCTGCAACAGAGTTCTTCGCAGGAGATACAGCTCATCCACATACATATAGTTATTATTCCCCTTTTCAATCTAACTTGTTTAAACGGTGTGAAAACAAAACCACAGAAGGTATCCATCTCAAATACCAGAAAATTAGGAGAATTGCAAGAGTATTTATCCCTGCATAGTACCAACAACTATTGTTCAATTACAGAACTCATAATATTTAAAATTTCTGGGTGGAGGTAATACCTGCCTCAGAGTAACAGCAAAGATGCTTTCATCTTCCTCAGCCTTTGCTCCTGCTAGCTAAAGCCATGGAGTTCAACAAACAAGTTCTCATTGGGACTACTGAGGAGGACCATAAACTCATGATGTACATGCATCTGCTATACAGACTGAGTGTAATCTAAAATATAATCCATACAAGTTAACTAAGCACCTAAGTCATCCTCCAGTGGAATTTACTGATAAACTTCACCTGACAAAGCGTGTAGTTTACGGAGGAAAATAAGGTTTTTCTTCAAGTTTCTTCAAGTGAAATGCTGCCAAGGAAAGCTGAATTTCAGACTCCTTGAAAGGTTCCAAAGACAATTCCTTAAGACAGCTGCACAAATTAGTAAAGGTTGAGTAATCACCTGGGTAATCAAAAGCAAGCTATTATGAATGTATCTTAACTATTGGCTGTACAAATTCTCACACAGAATGTCAGATACATGAGATTGAGAAATAACAGACCAAAACCCAAGACAATGCAAAAAACCTCTGAGCAATCCTGACAGAGCCAGACCTACTTCATCCAGCATTTAAACCTGGAGCTTGCATGCATGTCAATCACTAGAGTAAGGCTATCTGTATTCTGACACTCTATTGCTTGAAATCAGTGGACTTTGGAATAGATGTTTAATGAGCAATTTACTTAAATACTAAAGATCACAGAATTCATAAGGAAATTTTGCATTTTTGTCCTTATTTATTTGCCCACTTTCCTACTATGATGCTGTATCCTGCCTAACTACGTTCTGTTGTAATATAGAGATCTAAATGGACCAATCATTTATATATTTCAGTCTGATCCAAAATCAGCCTCAATAGTATACTGAGATGCCATTTTTGCTTCAAGTTGCCTATACATGTAAGGTGAGTGAACTAATAATCATATTTTAGCATGAATCATATTATAAAGGAATAATAGTAATTTGAAAAGCAGGTCAAGTGCTCACTAGTCAATTTCAATAATTTAATGAAGTTATCGTTTAAGTAATTTTTATTTTCCTACTGCTATTTTACCACTTTGTAGGAAGAAACATTTGTCCATTAAAATTTTGAAATCATATCTAGCCGTTTAAAACAGGGACAGTTCATAAGACATGAAAAAAACACATTAGACATTGTTACTAAACAAATACTTTGAAAAGCTCTTAGCATAAAACATCCTGCAAATCCCACACATTCCCATACAAACAACTGAAAACAGCCCTGGCTCAAGATCCTTTAAATCTTTTCTAACCCATGGTTTTACAACCCTGTAAATTTTACATTTTACTTTAGGACATCAGACAAATGTGCTGTATTTCTACTGTTATTTGCATAAAAAAACTGGTCAAAAGGCAAAAAGTATATATTATGCCAAAAAAATAGAATATGCCAAATGTAAATTTGAACACTGCCAAAAAGCAACTGTAAATTTCATTTTATCAACATGAAAATGGAATGTAGTGCAAATTAGGGTGGATTAACCTGGTTTTTAAAATTCAGACATCACAAGGCTTTGGAGTTTACCAAACTACCCTTACATTCTCTTTGGCTGCCTTGAATCTGTGATAGAGAGGCTTTAAAATGCTACAGAAGCTGATCTAAATAAACAGACTTTAAATCTGAGAACTCAAAGTTGAGCAATATTTGCTAGAAATAAATCTCACGTTTCTCATTTTGTATCAGCAGTTCATACACTATGTATAATATTTAAACATGCTCTAATTCTTATGTGTCAAAACAATCATGCTCATTAATATTTCCATTGTGCATGCACTACTTTTGATGTATAATTTCATAAGAACCATTCCCTAGCTACTTAGTACTCAGCAAGGAACTCAAAAGAAATGGAAATCAAAACCTGCAATCGCTTTATCCAAATTATGTACCAATTTAAAAGCAGTGCTTAACCAAACCTGCTCAGAGGCCTAGAGCAGACAGAAAAAATCCCCATTTTATAAATACCATGAAATAATCTAAGCAGCATGTGAAATATCACTAACCTTTTTCCAGCATGGAGAGAAATCATTTGCCATAAGTCTTTTTGCCCTCTCAGAAATATAATACCCACTTGACCACAGTCATGGCAAGATGCAGTTTCTATTTTAAAAAAGGAAAGGAGAAAGTTTTATAAACTTCCTATTCACTTTAATGAAATCTTTCTCTGCCTCTCTCTGTTCTCACCAGTTAATTTAAATTGAAGATATTCAGGTAGAAAAGCAAAGACAGTAACTCTAAAAGGAAAAAAAAACAAGATATTTTTATAAGTTTTAGACAGCTATTTTCTAAGGAATTCATCAGACCTACTTAAAACTTGAAAATTAACTGACAATACTTCTCTTCAGACTCAGTGTGTTTATTTAAGAGGTGTTAAGGATCATTTATCTTTACACCTTCATCAACAGTAAACATTAAGATTAGTGAATGATGGTAAATTGGAGTAAAATCTGTATCATCTGGCATTAGAACAAATCCATCAATACAGAAAGCAAGTGAAAAGATTTACCTTAAGCAGAGGTGATTTAAACATGAGCTGTGTATCTTGCATGTCCTGTGGAAAAGAAGTTAAAACAGCATTCAAAGTACCTTGGCACTCTTAATGCAAAATCTCACGAGCTCCTCAATGGACTGTAGTGACTTTTCACTGAGGAAGTATGTGAATTTACATACTCAATACAAGCAACGGAACAATGCCACTGTGTAATAGACTGAAACTTGGAGAGCTACAGAACAGATTGGGGGATTTTTAGGGGAGCTTTGTAAATGACTGTAGAACTCTACTGCAAACATCTCTACTGCCTAGAAGAAAAGTTACACTCCGGAAAACATATGTGATTTAGATAAATTCCGTTGAAACGCTGGATGATTTTAGGCTTTTGTGGTTTTTTTCTCTGGGCTTCCAGCTGCTGGTTGTCAAGATCTGTGGAATAAAGCACTAACCACTCTCTCTCCTGCCTCTGACATTTAAATAGACAAGCCAAAACCCTCAAAAGTAAAATTGTGATGTGCTGGTTTTGGCTGGGGTAGAGTTAATTTGCTTCCTATTAGCAAGGGTGGGTCTATGATTTGCATTTGTGCTGAAATTGTGTTGATAATACAGGGATATTTTAGTTATTCCTGACCAGTTCTTACAGGGAGTCAAGGCCTTTTCTGCTTCTCACACAACCCCACCCCACCAGCAAGTAGGTAAGTAGGTGCTTTACTTACTAAACTGCTTTGATCTCAACCCACCAGTTTTCTCTCTTCTGGTTCTCTCCATCTCACCAGGGGTGAGGAGTGAGCAAATGGCTATGTGGTGTTTAGTTGTCAGCTGCAGTTAAACCACGACAAAGATAGACAAAACTGCTGAAAAGTGGTTTACCATTGAAACCTTCCTGTCCTGAACCAACTGTCAAATTCCTGAAAAAGAACCAAAAAAAAGAACCCACAAGACATACCCACAAAATGAAACAAACAAACAAACAAAAAAAACAAAAAAAAAAAAAACACAAAAAAAAAAAACAAAACAAAAAAAAACCCAAAAAAAACCAGAAACACACACGAAAAAAAATTACAGGGGTGGCACATGCTAATTGAATTCTCTAGCACATTCTTTGGTAGTAAGCACTACCAACCCATGCATTAAGATGCAGATTTCTGAAGCAGTTTAAGAAAAGGATAACCAAGATGTTTTCTGTGTCTAGGAAGTTTAATGTGTGTTCTTTCTGTCTGGGTAGGGGTTCGATTGTTCTTTCTCTAATCTAAAAATGAAAATCACCTAGATTGAGAGCGTATTTTTTTCTACAGATAGGAAAACACCACAGAGGCACGACCTTCACTTGGGGGGTCCATTACACACATTCCAGGCAGTTCTGATATTATTTCACTACCCTGGAAGAGATTGTAATGTCCAGAACACTGAATTATGTCATTAATTAAGGAATTGGGCAGGAGGTAGATGATTATAAGGGAGAGAGAATCTGTACTTACATAAAACTATTTTCATAATCGGTGATGATAGTAAGGGAAATAAAGAAAAATAACCTTGTGCTTAATGTAAGAGTACTGTTTTAAATGATTGTTCTGTACATAGAAGATGCTATTTAGCTTCAGTGGTCAGCCAAAAGCAAAGCACAGATTTTAATAACCTTGCCTTAGCCTGAAAAAGAGAAACAAAAGATTTTGCTTTAGAAGCAAACTTTCTAACTTTTCTCAAAGAACATATAAGAAAAAAAGGTAGGATAAAAAACATAATCCATTTAAATTCTCTTTTTTTAATGTTGATTTTACCTGAAACAAAATGGGCAGCATGCAAGAGCAAGAATACCATTTGCTAGAATATCGGTGATTAGTTCATTAATGGGTTCAAGCAACTGGCCATGCATCAGCATAATATTAGAGGCTAACTGATTTCCCTCTGTAAGCCACTTACAAAACTGAGCATCTGCAAATCATCTCAAGATGCATGTCAGAGAGAAAGATGACAGTGTTAAAGAAATACATTTTTCATTTATTCTATTAGTAATACACACTACTGAATACATTACAGTGCAGACAATGAAAGGCATTTTTTAACCAGTTTGGCAAGAGCATATTTGGCACAACACGTTACCTACAATGTGGCTTTTTTTCTATAAGACATGATTCAAGTAAGATTTCAGTGAACAATAGTAGGATTTGGTGAAATGGTGGCTTGGCCAAATTCCCCATAGACAAATGACCAGTCTGCAAAATTCCCTACAGACATATTTAAATATTCAAAGAGGCATCTGATTTTTTTTTCTTAGCCATATTAAAAAAAAATAATCTGAAAAAAAAACATGCCTCAGTGAAGTTAAACCAAACAGCCTAAAGCAAGCATAGCTTAAATATCTGACGAAATTGGAGTTAAGGAAATTATGAAGCTAATGAAAACAATCACTGCCATGCTTAGCATAAAGGCCAGAGCAGCCACTGTGCAATGCACACAGATCTGAGAGGATTTGTAGGTGGTCACTGGGTGAACATCACATACACAAAATACTCATGCTTGTAAAAAAGAGTGGTAAACAGGATACAGACTGACATAGTTTTTTGTCTTTTCCAATATTTTTTGCTTGAATTAGGCACAGAAGAAATACATGAGATTACTCAACAACTTTTCATTCCCATATGAAAGAAAATACTGCTTGCCATCCTCCAGAAAACTGAATTCCAGAGTGGCCCTAAAGACAATACTGACTGGCACTTAATCACTTACTCATGGAAAAAAGCTTGTGAAAGCAGCCTTCACAAGGTAAAGAAAAGCAACAACAAGAACCATCAGGAATGCACATCTAACAATTTCAGATGCTTGATTATTCCAGTAGTAAGAACCAAGCTAACAAAACTGGAAGCACATAAACTCTCCAAGACAATGACCAGAGACAATACCACATCCCACAGTACATAATGAGAGTATGTAGAAGCTCAGGATGTTAAATTTTAAACAAATCAATTCCAGCGCTACTTACAGCAAAAATAAATTATCCAAATAGTTTCTTTGTAAAGTCATTACTAGTGGGCAATTCTCGCAATTTTTAAGGACTGTAAAAAAATGCATGCATTGTTAAAAGGTGCCTTAAATAATGAGTGAAAGAGAGGAGGTACAATGGGGTATGGGCAGTCCTCTGGAGCAGAAGGTGAGTTCTTTCCAATTCCTCTTTCTCATATTTCATAATGGAGTAACTTTAAAAGTCTTCCATTCACGAGAAGCATGAATTTACATTTCCAAGGAAACTTTTACAACGAAAAGACTAGAAATCTGCATTTTAAAAATGAAAGTCCAAGTTCTCTTTCACGGGCACTTCAAATTCCAAGTTTATTTTGAGAAAAAAGAAGTATCACATTGCCAGATTATCAATATTGAAATTTTTTTCTGCTGGATTTCAAGAGATATCTATTTGAGGGCTTTTGCTTAGTCCACCTTAGAAACTTCTGTTCCACTTCTTTTTTTTTTTTTTTTTTTCCTTGGAAGACATGGAGCTCTGGAGAGGGAGACTGAAGGAAAAGTTTTTGATATTTTTCTGATATCACCTGCAGTGGGCACCAGCAGGCAGTAAGAGACATGGCAGTGTGAAAGCCAGCTTACAACTGAGAATCCCCTGCCAAAAATCCACAGAAAGAGATAGACACTGTGATTTGGCTGGAAGCATAGTTCAAGCATTACTGTGGTAAAAATGCAGATCCTTAACAGGTAGGCAAGATCCCAGGTGATGGACTCCCCATGCGAACTATTCATCCAATCTGCATACTGACTTCTGTCTGTTTTCTTGCATCTGTTTTTATTTTTAAATTCTAAAGGCTACTTTTTAGCTCTATAGCTCTCTAATGAGACAAAACTGCATTGCATTATTAAATATTTTCATAGCCTTGTTTTCATTTAAACTTATTTTCTCTTTTCATTTAAATTTATTTTCTTTTATTCCAAGGCCATTTTGCCTCAGGAAATTTTTCTTTTTCCATCTACATTCTCAAGCAACTAAACATATTTTTATATTGATAAAAAGTAATATTTATCCATTTTTTAAATACTGACTTACTGACTACGGATTTAGGCTGTTTTCATTCCTTCTATCCCTCCACTACCACAACTATAACCTGAACAGCTGCAGAGGAATTAAAAAATAATCAAATTGGTTAAGATAGGAAGAAGAGAATAGGATAGTAAAGAGAACTCCTTCAGCATCACTATTTGTCAATATACAGCTGCTCCCTCATGTAAAGAAAAGTTAACTTAAAAGGTAATGGATGGCAGTTAAAAGTAGACCCTGAAGAAGTCTAATACAGAACATATATTTAAAGTATTTTTACATATATATCCGCAATAAAGCATTTGATCATTATTTAAGAATAAAAGTACATATTAACAAAGAAGAACTATTTCCAACCCTAACTATTCTATGACTCTATGACTGCTAAATTCTACATAGAAGCATATGCAGGCATTCTCTCCAGACACAAATACATCATTTTTCCTCATATTATAACAAGCTATTCAAGGACTTCACTGGGAATCATGATACACTTGTAGAATTTATTCTTAATGAGATTATACTAATCAATCTTAAATTAACATTTGTTCTGCATACACATGCAGAATTAGTGTGCATGTACACATATGCAGGCTTGTGAAAGTATTACTGATCCAAGGAATAACATGCATGTAGTAGGACTTTCATCATGAAGAAAACTGGCATCAAGAACTCTGCAAAAATGCCAGTAGATTAAAGTCACCATATTACTACGATCTGTTTAAGGGACAAATAAAGTATGCTATTATCTCATATACTGTGGAATCCACAGAACTACAAACAGAAGTGTTTCAATTCAATACAATATGAAAAATTCAAATTAAAATGAAGAGTGCCTGAAAACAAATCAACAAATTTACACAGCAGAGTTGTTAATTATGATTATTTATGATCAGTCAGAACTGGCATCGTTATTATAGTTTTCCTTCCAAATTTCCCTAAGATGTATCACACTCCATCGAAACTCATGGATCTATATGAAAGACTTAGGAGCACCTAAGGGCTCTAAAAGGTGTCTTACCCAAGCCTGATGTTGTCACTGTTATGAGAAAGAGTTTAATATTTAATTTAATAAAAAATTTAAATGAGGCAATGTATGACAGACATTCTTTTGTGGAATATCATCGTGCTAGTAAACAGCATTCTCAACCACTGAACAGCTCTCCACTGTGAGCAATCGGCACTCCGCCATTCGTAGAAAGCAATCACCAAAATCATGAATGTAATCCATTCAGTCCATTGCTACCTGCTACACTGAATCAGAAATGACAAGTCTTTTTCTTTCTCCCTCCCTCCCAACCCCACTTTCATATTTGCTCAGTTGACAACTTGTCACCGCCACATCACTGCCATGCTGGCTGTCCTTGAAACCTGACCTCTGCAGCTCTTTGCACCCAGTGGTCATGCCGTCCCTGTCTCACTCCAACCATTTCTGACAGGAGACACACTGATCTCAACGGCAAGTCCTGGCACCTGAGACACACTGGGATTACACAGGTAAATCAGGTTATTCCGTGTTGTCTCCTAGCTAACAACAGAGGGAAAAACATGACATCTTGAACAACAGATCTTACATTCGCATATTCAAAAGGTTCATCATGCTTTTACAAGCAGATGGGCAAGATTGTTTCCCCTTGCTCTGAGAGGGCAAATCATACATATAAAATAAAATAAGAAAATAAGAAAAAAGAAAGGAAAACAGGAGACTTTTTTGGTTTTAATTTAAACGGACTTAAAGGGTCAGTTATTGGGGAAGACACAACATAAAAACAATGAATTAAAAATAAAGAAGGTGAATAGAAAAGCCTGTTCACCAATCTAAAGCAGTTTCAATTGCCTCTTTTATTAGAAGCATCTCAGTTTATTTAGCTTTCATGTGAACTATATGTGCCTAATAAGGTGCATGATTTGATTCCACAACAGTACAATCCACTTAAAAGTATGAATATTTGTAAAGAAAAGGTAAGATTTCCTTTTAAAATGGCATGGTTTTAACTTTTCTTGAAGTGTCTGTGTAGAGAAGAACATGAAGTATTTTGACTGAAGTAAATGCTTTCATGGAAAACAGTGAACCCTGGAGATTATGCCGATTCTTGAAGAACTTCATACTGTTTTAAGCAGGTGACAGTAATGTCATCGCCTGAGCTTTTTGCCTTCCACACTTGCAAAACAACAACAAAAAAAAAAAAAAAAGAGAGAAAAGAAAGAAAAAGAAAAGAAGTTTTACATTGGACAGAAAAGCTCAGAGCTACCCATGCAGATAGCACCTTAGCACAGGCTACAATTAACATACATCAAGATCAGGTCCACTACTGTTACCTAATGGCCAATACTGCCTTTTACTATGAAAAAAAACCACAGTCAACACCATACCTAAAGTGAGAAATAGTTTGCATTTAATATTTTGCCCTTGAGAGGACTGTAAACACCTTACACTGTTACCTACATCATGACCAAACTGGTCCAGGTAACTTGGATATTCCTTGCACACCAGCACTGTTAATTATCCCACAGGATATCATCATACACAGCATACAAAACCATAAGGCAAATATTAAGAGAAAGAAGATGCCCATGACAATAGTATATAAACATATTTTGCTGTGCATTTGCAGATTTCCATCTCTTAATTTTCTTTTGCTATTAGTAAACAGCTACAAAAGCCCCTGAATTCTTTCCTAAAACTATTCATGCCCTAAGAATATGACATGAAGTTTGGCAACACTTCAAAGGCTAGTAGTAATTATTTGACCACGTTTTAGTTTCAATATTCTTAAAAATATTTAATTCCAAAAACATACTAAGAAATGCTTGATTTTTTGCAAATCTCTGTACTGTATAAAACAGAACATCATCAAAGTCATGGACTTTACTTTTGAGTAAGAGTTTTAGTACACAGAGGCTACATAGCGTTCATTCTCCGTATATCACACTAACATTGCAATTTTATTATAAATTTAAGAGCTTCAAACTTTAAATTAAAGAATCAAACTTTATCACCTTTGGTAGTTGTACACATTCAACAGAAAATACACCCTTCAGTCATTGTTCACTGAAAAAAAAAATCGGAGAGGGAGGAATCACTAAAAGAATTTAATCTGGTCTTCTTACCTTCATATACTGCAGGCAAATAAAAGTGAAATAATTCCTGTTTTCACCTGTCACAACTTAGGTACTTGGATGTATAACATTTTATGGGTATTGTTTCAGGTGAACCCTACTTTAAACACAACTAGAGTGAGGTTGCACATGCAGGCAGTAGCTGCATAACCCCAAGCCTACTTTCAGGCATGGTGGCTAGCAGAAGACCCAAGCAAGTTCATTCAGGCAGCCTGCAGAACCTTTGGCCAGATCTTTTCTGAAGGAAATTATGACCTTATGACAGTTCCATTGTTTTTTCCCCTCCTAAACTGCAGAAAGCATCAGTTGGTAGCATGGTTTATGAGTTCAAGAGAAATTCAGTTGCTAATGTTTGAGGTTATGAAACCATGGAAGATGATACAAAGAAGGTGTTTGCTTGGTTTTTACTTCTGAACAAAGTCTCATCTAATAAAGGAGGTGATCCCAACAAAGGAACAGAGAGCAAATACTATTTAGTAGGCAAAATTCTATCAACATATTTTACAGTGCTCTCATCAACTTTCTCAGCTACAGTTTCTTAAAAAAAAAAAAAAAAAAAAAAAATTATTTGTCCAACAATTAGGATCCTTACCAAATTTGACCCTTTCTTGAATGCCAATAGCACCAACTGAATTATCAGTGCAAAGTAACTTATCAACAACACTTCAGACAGTCATGCTTGAAAACATAGGTAGGCAATTGCAGAAATTATAGCACTTTTCTTTAGGAGAAGTTAATGACATTTGTCACTTCTGTTCTCAAAACTCATCATATATGCACTTTCAAAGTTCTTATGCTTGTATATTCTCAAGTAGAATTTGCAACCACTCAATTCATGTGCCACTCTGTTATATGGATAAGGATGTAAACTCTAAGTTTCTTTGTCCAGCTCAAAAAAACATGTTTATTATCACTTGAGTCTACAAATTACAGGAGCAAAGGTATGCATAATGTTCATAGAATCACAGAATGCTTTGTGTTGGAAAGGATCTTAAAATCATCTAGTTCCAACTTGCCTGCCATGGGAAGAGATACCTCATACTAACCATGTCACCCAAGTAGAATCACAGAACCATAGAAAAGTAAAGGTTGGAAAGGACCTTAAGATCACGCAGTCCCAACCCCCCTGCCATGGGCAGGGACACCTCACACTAAACCATGCCACCCAAGGCTTTCTCCAAACTGGCCTTGAAAACCGCCAGTGATGGAGCATTCACAGCTTCCCCGGGTAACCCATTCCAGTGCCTCACCACCCTTACAGTGAAGAACTTCCTCCTTATATCCAATCTAAACTTCCCCTGTTTAAGTTTGAACCCATTGCCCCTTCTCCTATCACGACAGTCCCTAATGAACAGTTCCTCCCCAGCATCCATATAACCCCAATTCAGATACTGGAAGGCTGCTATGAGGTCTCCACGCAGCCTTCTCTTCTCCAGGCTCAACAGCCCCAACTTTCTCAGCCTATCTTCATACGGGAGGTGCTCCAGTCCTCTGACCATCCTCATGGCCCTCCTTTGGACTTGTTCCAACAATTCCATGTCCTTTTTATGCTGAGGACACCAGAACTGCACACAATACTCCAAGTGAGGTCTCACGAGAGCAGAGTAGAGGGGCAGGATCACTTCCTTCGACCTGCTGCTCACGGTCCTTTTGATGCAGCCCAGGATATGGTTGGGTTTTTGCGCTGAGGGCACACACTGCCAGCTCATGTTAAGTTTCTCATCAACCAGCACGTCCAAGTTCTTCTCATGAACTCAATGCTAAGTCCAACCTGACTTCAACATCACCAGGGGTAGAGCATTCACAGCTTCCATGGGCAACCCATTTCAGCGTCTCAACACCCTCACAGTAAAGAACTTCTTCCTTACATCTAACCTAAATTTCCCTTTTTGAGGTCTAAATCCATTTCCCCTTGTCCTATCACTACAGTCCCTAACGAAGAGTCCCTCCCCAGCATCCTTGTAGGCCCCCCTTCAGATACTGGAAGGCTGCTATGAGGTCTCCATGCAGCCCTCTCTTCTTCAGGATGAACAGCCCCAACTTTCTCAGCCAGTCTTCATACGGGAGGTGCTCCAGTCCCCTGATCATCTTTGTGGCCTCCTCTGGACTTGCTCCAACAGTTCTATGTCCTTCTTATGTTGAGGACACCAGAACTGTACACAACAGTCCAGGTGGGGTCTCACGAGAGCAGAGCAGAGGGGCAGGATCACATCCTTCGACCTGGTCATGCTGGTCATGTTCCTCTTGGTGCAGCCCAGGACACAATCGGTTTCTGGGCTGCAAGTGTACATTGAAGCCAGCTCATGTTCAGTATTTCATCAACCAACACCCCAAGTCCTTTTTAGCAGGTCTGCTCTGTATTACTTCTCTGCCCGACCTGCATCTGCTAATGTTGTGTAAATAAAACTTAATGAAGCTAAAGGTACTGAAGAAAAAAGAAAAAAAAAAAAAAAAAAAGAAAAATCAGTCCTTCAGACACAAGGACATGCATTGTTTAAAATTATATTTCCAAAAGTTACGGTCCAAATAAAAATAAAATATAAATTATGCTTCAAAATATGATAGAAAAAGAAGATATGCCTAAAATCAAAGTCCTGACAATAGCACAGCTTCTTCCAGAGCAGCTGCGATGAATTTTATTCAGCAGTAACAGGAAGACAGGTTAAAACAAATAGCAAAAAACCTAAAAACAAAACAACAAAAAAAGCCCAAACGTACAAAAAAATACCAGACCTCATATAAAAAATATATATATATAAATAAATAAAAAAATACCACGCCAAACTATCATCTGCTTATTTCTTATTTTTAACTGTTTTAGCTGTTCCATTGACCCAGACCATTAGCCACTAAGAAAGTGTTATTCATTAGAGCTAAAACTCCAAAGCAGCATCACTAGGCTTCATAGTTTCTAACCATTCCTGTGGTTTAGGAAGATGCATCAACATTAAATTTAAAGGAAAAGTTCTCACTGGAGAACTTTTAGCATATGTGTTTTAGGAGCTGATGGCAACATCCTCAAAGCAGGAGTCCTGAATATCTCAGGGACTTGGCTTGCAGGACGTTTTTTTCTGTGGTTTTCTTTGTTTCCATAACAAACTTACATTTCTTCAGCATTAATTAAAGTTTGACATATTGAGCACTGATCCCAGATCATACCCTTTCCATACCTTTAGAGATGCTCATGCCTTTTGCAGCAGATCATAAAGTTCAAGAGCATAAGTAGACACAGTGCAATTCCACCATACGATTCATATGAATTCTGCTTTGCTTAACATACTCAGGAAGCCCTCACTTCCCCAAGAAAGAAAGAGTTCAATTCATAAAATACTAATAGCTTAATTATGTATGCACAGAGGCTGAGCTACATGTAGGAGTCCAGACTAGTAGAGCTGGATCTGGATAAAAACAGTCACATGTTTAAAAGCCCAGCTTCAGAAATTTTGTGATGTCAGAGTAACTACTTTCATTTGTAAAATATGCGACTTGCATAGTTCTCACATTTCTCAACTGAGTATCTTAGGTGCTACTAGCTCCTATGCATGAAGCCTTAAAAAACAGTAATTCTAATAGTTTTGAAGTGATTGATTCATCGCAATTTTGAAACCTGCTGCTCCAGAGATCTCCACAATAGCAGACCGCACAGGGAAGTCTTAATAGCTATGTTACAGCAGAAGTAACAACTGCAGAAAGAAAATCTAACTGAGCTAACCTTAGTTTGGTGGTACTTTGGTGATATACCTGCAGTGTGGCTGCAAAACTCAAACCCCTTTGCAGCAAAGAAGCAAGCAAAACAATTTAGATAGTGCTGGTTATCCAGTTCCTTGCTACTCTATTACTACCTTTCTACACATTTCTGTGCAGAAATTTCATGCCGGTTTATATATTACAGTTCCAGATCTCAAAATCTATGAATGCATGTTTTTGTGCAAAGATTATGTCCTCCCAGAATGCTGGCCATCAGTTTTACAGAACCGGTACTGTTAATCTGGTTCACATCCACAGACCAACATAGCCATAAAGACGTGCAATGCATATACCAAACATCCACTGCTGTGCCTTGGCAACACACTGTGCATTGCACCACAGTTTGCCTCTGCCGTTTTCTCCAAGTTCCTGCCTCATTCCATGGGGAAAGCAGGAGAGTGTTTGATATTGAAGCACCCTTCTCTGATCTTATTCTCACTGTGGCCATTTCTAAGATCATGAAGACTACGCATGCCCTTTCTACAGGTGGTAGCTTGAGACCTTATTACAAGATCTGATGCAGGCATCTGTGATCTCAGATGGCCTGTCAGAGAGCACATAGAGGACTAAGCAGGTGTGGAAGGTCAGAGGCACCTGCTGTGGGCAATTATACATTCACTGTATCCATGTCTTTAGAGCTATGAATACTTTAAGAAGAGGAGAAGATTCCCAGCAACACCGGTAATTTAAAGTAGAACCAGATTTCTCTCTGAAAAAGAATTCTCAGAATCTCTCCAGCTTAAAAAATGCATTTTTTGATGCAATCCAAAGCACAGCTCAGTCAATGGAAAGACTGTACATAAATTGAAACCAGTCATCATTCATGAAAATCTATCTGCAGAAAAGGAAAAATGTTTCCACAAAGGAGAATTTGTACTTATAGACCAACTTCTTTCATCAGTTACAAGCATATTTATGAAAGAAAGTAGATGGATATTGTTTACCACCAGGAATTACAGGAGCAGTGTTCAGACTCACATTTAAGGTCACATCCCGCTAACATTACACTTGTGTATTTTATTTGATTTATGCTGTTGTAGTTAAAGTTTATTCCACATGTTTAGCAACCCAGAAGGAAGAGATTTCTTTTTAGATTGTTGTATCTATGTGAAAATTTTACAATGCATAAAATGCAGAGAATCTAACAAAAATATATACAGCAATTTATTTCTTCCTCTTTTTACCTATGAATTATTATTTTTAACAGATAAACAATCATGACAGGTTTTTAATGCTAAATTTCATTTGTCTATTTTAACTCAACCCATTAAAAAAAAATCCATGCCTAAGTCTGCATGTAAATGACTACATTAAAAGCATATATACATGATGCAACTCAGAATATTCAGCTTTTAAAACTAAAACGTGTGCATATGTCTGTGTGCTCATTTTCACCATTTCACACTAAATGTAAAATTAACTAGATGATACATTTGCACTAACTGTAATCTATTTCATTTTATGTTGATCAGTAGCTAAGAATACTTCACTATAGAGATTTATCACATTAATTAGCTCTGAAATTACTCATAGTAATTAAGTATATTGTTCTTAAACTCTTTAGAGATTATTGAAATAGTTTTGCTGCTACTTAAAGGAAACAAATACCAAGGAAAAGCCTTTTTCAGGAGAAAATATTGCTTATAACGATCTTTTAATTCTTCTAAGCTCTCCTGCCCTTCCATTTGTCCTTCCCCGGATGGACTTTATACCATCCTCTAGAAGCCTAAAATCTTCATAGATTTTGAGCTGTCTTAGGGCATGTCATGTTATCACCATGATCTTGGAAAAATTCTTTTTTACATGTGTAGGAATCCCAAACATAGTATCTTGTACTTCCGTAACTCAGAACCCCACATCATAAGTGCTGCAGGTATATAGGATTTCTACAAAGGTTTGCCAAGTATTGTGGAGGAACTCAAGACTGTGTGGTCTCACAGGGGAAAACAAAACAACCCAGAAACTTATATTTGGACGGGTTATTATCAAGCACAAGAGGGGGGGCTGACTAAACCAAGAAAACCTCTTAGAAACTGTAAAATCCAACAGTACTGGATATCAGCATGGAGTGTGCCCCCCCTCACCTTTTTTTTTTCCCCTAAGCAAACAGCATGGCTTAAATTTCTCAGGCTTGACATCCCATTGGGCTGGTGCGTCATGTCCCTTTTTGTCAGCCTGTCACGTCACACAGTGTAATGTGGCATTTCTGTGTAACGGACTGAGACACGTCATGCCAATGACATGTCAAGCTTGTGAATTTCAAAAAGACACAGTTCAATGAAAAACATGGGTTTCTAACTGCCCTGGAGGTTTTAAACCTTAAGCAAAATAAAAAAAGGCTTTTCTTCTCCAGTGATTTTGCCACTGAAAAGCACATGTTTTTTGGGACTACCCATGTGTAGAAGCAGGTAACAGGTATCTGAATATTTGGACATCTTTACTAACTGAATCTTAAATTGCTGATTCAGATAATTAGGGAAGGTTGAGAGCACACGTACATTCACTGAGCTGATACTGTTGTTTATTTCCAGGAGAATACACATGAATTAATAAAACTTTTGCCTTTAAATGATAAGCTGAATCTAAACGTTTGATCTCCATGATTCCTAATGATTCATCCCTCATACTTTTTACGTATATGTATGCTCCTGGTGACTACACTGGCATCTTATGCATCTGCTTATATACCAGACAACGCGTGGGACCACTGCAAATGTTAGACTTGCCTGCTTTTTACGTTAGCTTTGGATTTGCAAAACAAAACCAGAATCTGTCTGCAGCACTAAGCACCTTATGAATTTTTTCAAAGCGAGCTTTGTCAATACGGGTTTAACATAGTCCAAACTGTAAAATGAATCAGCTAAGGATAACACTTTTTCCCCATCACAAGTGTTATTCCTTATTCTCCATACTTCCTAAATAATTAAGGAGAACAGCATCTTTATGCTGCACCCCAAAATGCTTTTCTTTTGTTAACAAATGCTTTGGACCCAATTTGTAGGAAGGGGAAATTACAAGCTTAATACAGAAACTACCAGGCAAATATCTTACTAAACCAAACAAGTGGTTGTTGGCTTTTATAAACAGCATTTTCACCGATTTCAAAAGCCAACTGCTTTTGAAATCAGCATCAAAAAGCATCAAATATGCTTTCTCAGGTGGTCTGCTTTCAAATCACATTGACAAAACATAAGGCTACAACTTGTAAACTGAATGAAGAACCAGGAAGACTCTAATTTTATTTGTAGAAAAACAGTAAAATGTGCTCTTTGCAGAGACAACTACCTTAAGCAAATAGACTTGGTGTGCACTGAACTCAAATCATGAGTAAATTAATACCATTCTTAACTGAAGAGCACTACGGAGAGTTGATCAAATCTAAATATGCAAGAATAGACACATAATCTCTACTAACCACCAGTACTGCACTTCACCTACACAGCCAGCAGAATTTCTTCTACTGCATACATGCAAATAGCTTGAAATAAGAACAGGCAAATTAAGACACCTAGTTGTTCTCAACACAACTTCTTCCACAGTCTCTGAATGAAAACATATCTGATTACATTATGCAATTAATTACATTGCCTACAACAAAAAACATGTCCATGAGGAAATACATGTGTCCTTAAAGGAAACCAAAACCTTAAAAAAAGGTGCAGCTTCTACAGTTTTATCCTGTCCTTGTCTTCCATCCTAGTTTTAACCAGATAAAAAGGCAAGAAACAATGGACTAGATTAATTTATATTTGTCGTATATTTTAATGCATCACTCACAAAGTGGTATGTGTCTCAGTTTCTTTAAATCATCCCTGTTTTGCAGAGATATTTCCACACCCTACCAGTTTTTTCATCAACAAATTGAGTGTTTGTGAAATCACTAAATATAACAATAATGGGAAAGCTCAGTCAGTGGTCAGCAGCCAGGAGGTTTGCTGCCATCAACGATGAAAATGTGCCTGCACAATTAGTGTTCAAAAATGCCACACACATGTTTAAAGATGCAAGTATCTGCTTTGAGTTGGTGGATCTTTACTTGGGCTTACAGAAGATTAGAGGTGAAAATATATTCATATATCTTCACATTAGTGGGCTGTACTGTCAGTATGCTAGGGCTGTTTAATAAATCTGTTTTCCCGGAAAAGAAGAAAAAAAAAATTACTATCCTTCTGATCAAAACAATCATCAGGTAGCTCCTTTGGTTGGCTGATTAGTTAAAGGCTAATACTACCCTGCAAAACCAGTTTTATTCCAGAATGCAGACCTGTTCTTAGCAGAACTTACCAAAAATTACATTTTTTGTATTGCTTCCATAGTTTTGCAAATCTTTCAGGTACTACCACAACCAGCCTAAAATAAAGTTAAGAAAATCTCAGCCTTTGGAGTAGCTATTTTACTATATTTTTTTTCTTTTTCTTTTTTTTTTTTTAATAATGGTGCTATTTAAAAATGCAGTAACAAAACAGACAGCAAAAATAAAACCACAATAATTTTCATTATAAAACTGCTTTATAAGATACAATAATTTGTTAATGATTAAAACTATTTAGAAGCTTATAAGTTTATTCCACCAAAATTCCATTACAGTTATTGCAACTTCGTCCACAGTTCTTAGCACTATAGAGTGCTAAGAGTTAGATTCAGTTTTATCCTTCATAATTCCATCTGAGAGAAGGAGATGGAGTTCTGGATCTTAAACTTTGTGCTGCCTAATATAACACGAGATTACCTTCCCTGTAGTGTTAATCCAATTCAGGGAAACACTGAACATTTCCAAGGGAATTTTTCAGTGCAATACAGTAATTTTAAATAAGCTTTTTAAAAATGCACTGTAGAGCTTACAGTCTAGAAGTACAATATACTGCTTCAGCATGCATCTTCCAACAAAACCATAAACCACACTAACAGTAAGTGTTCCATTAAATCTCCCATTTTACAAATATCTGAAACGTAAAAAAATAAACAAATGGCATACCTAAATTCACATTGGAATCTATCATTACACAACTACATCTGCTTTTAACCACCACTCCTGAACTGTTCTCCCAGTTATTATCCCTGTTCTCTAGTCCAAGCCTTCTTCAAATCTGCGGACAGCCCACAACCTAGCATGACTAGCCAAGGAGGCAGAATTGGCCATGAATCAGAAACAGGAAATATGCATTACTCCTCTCCTTTCCCTAATGTAAGACACATACACAGGTCTGCATTTATAAATTATATAAGACCAAACAGGTCTTATGACATATGCAGTTTCTATACATCTGTACAGAAATGTATCCTCTCTACAGTACACTGCGTTGTAGTGTATGACAAGATGCCAGAAGCTGTCAGGAAAAACAAACTACTTCTCTAATGCTCCTTAAAGAGAAAGGTGAGAATGAGATAAATATGCATACTTTTTCTTGTGTATGGATACCTTTGGGTCTAGTGGGAAATTATTTATTAATAACTATTGAAACAAACGTTTAAAATTTATGTGACTATCTTGAATATTTTTTGTTCTATCATTATGAGAAGAGAGTAAAAATTATTGCTGCTAAAGACAAAGGATCAACTGTCTCCATAGAATAACTGTGGGTTTGTAAACAGGTGGGTCTAGTTGAAGGACATTGTCTTAGACAACCCTCTATGCTGTCTCTATGGAATATAAAAGTAGTCAGAAACTTTCCTTTTTTAAGAAATACCATGCACCTTTTTCTCTTCAGAGAGAGGTATATCTGACAGCTGCTAATTCTCATATCTATAATTGTAAGAAACACCTCTGACAACAGACCTGGGCTGAAAACAAAACAAAAGGACATTAATCATAAAAAATTCCAATAGATGCAGGATAAATGATTCTGTTGGAGAAGAACTGAAACAACTTGGTTTATTATTTTTTTCTTTCTCACTGTAAGAAAAAAAGTGTATCTGTAGTGAATCTAATGTAATGCTTGCATGCAAACGCAAGGCCTTCATATTTCCAGGTTCTGGTTCCACCTGTCAATTTTTAATGTTTATTAGGTCATTTTTTAAGACTCACAGTATGACATTTGACCATCAGGTCAATAATAGTACTAGTTTTGCTGCAGCTTCTTCATAGCACAAGGGAAAACAACACATTTGCTTTGACGATGTTGCCTATCATAGGGAAAGAGGAGGCCATGCTTCATCTCTGCCCCGATTTCCTATCTGATTACAGTCAAAGAGATTTCGACCTCTATCAAACGTCATGGGATTTTCCAAGCCGTGTACTTGCTTTTAACAAGCCTCAGCCCAATTCAGTTCTTACACCGTGGTTAATAAGATCTGCAGCCTTTCTTTGGTCAAAATGTACTTGTCAGTGGCTTTTTTCTTTGGTGTTGAGATGGATGAAGTGATTTTTAGTATGATAAAAACACAAATACAAATCTGAAACAGAAAATGCTCAGTTTTGTTCTTACAGTTGAGAAACTATTAACCTTTCCTCTTTTCCTCCTCAAAATGCCAATTTGTATCTAAAAACAACCTCAAGGACTTAGACCTTGGGTGGCAATTACAAGTCTAAAAGTCAATTTTTGAGTTATAAACCCTCTGAAAATAAGGGTTTATAATGAAACCACTGACAGACTTTTAACCACAGCGGCGCTAGTGGGTACCACTATAATATACGAATAAAACTAAATTACATCACTTGTCATCATTAAGAAAAATTTTCATCTCAGTTCTTCATTTGAAAAGCACTATAGTTAATGAATGATTACTGAGCCATGACATCTAAATGACTAAAATACAGGAATTATACTGAGGTCAACTCAAGTATTTTTTAAACCATGAAATTAACGGATCTGTTCACGTTGGTATAGGATACCGGTCCTGGCTATTATGCTCCCCTGCAACACTGACTTTGAGCATAAGGGAATGGTATGTATTTCTACATTGGAGATTAAGGTCCCATGCAAATGTAAGAGGTGAACACATGACTGACCAAGAGTGACAAAGTATGGGATTCTTTCCTACATTCCTACATGCTCCCTTCAAGCACCTGTTTTCTTTATGCTCCTTTTCTGCATGTAACTAACTTGAAAATGAAAAATATTTTATGGCAATAGAAGGCAGAATCTTGTTCTTTGAAAAGTGACAATTTAATTATTCAACAGAAATTCCAGTAACTTAAATTTAGTAACCCACATTTAAGTATATCAGATCCTTTTAGCGAAGACACTTAAAAAGAAAGACATTTAAAGGAGAGCTGACAGTACCGCATTATTGTGCAATGCTCTGGCAATATCTATTTCCCTTATATATTGTGTGATCTTGAATTAAGACTGGAAAAGCCTTCCTTTCCTTGTGCTTAGACATTTTAGAGGTAAAAACAAATAAACAACTGTAATAGAAACTACAAATAAATGCAAAAATTGTTTGCATATGCAAGGCATTCTTAATTGCAATCCATTTTATATTTTCTTTTAAGTAGGAAAATTGAGACACTGTATTGCTCATACAACATAAAGAAAAAAAAAGGAGCAGGTAAAGATATAAAACAATGGAAAAGGAGGAAATTTCCATCACTGCCATCCAAAGACTCTAACTCGGTGGTGTGTCCCCAGCGTACCTACTTTGCTCATGTTCTCACAGCACTGAGTCTGAGCGCTGCTGATCGTGAAGATTTGTCTCACACTTGAAAGCATGCCAAAACTATGAAGAAAGTATGCGGTGTCTATGATTATAACAAGCATTTGACATTATAGCTTTAGGGATATATACATTCAGTCCCACTACTTACTCCCTGTACCTTTGTTTACCTAATATTTACAGAGCTTTCTTCAAGTAAATAAAGATGACTAAGTAACTCCAGGTTCTCAAAAGCTTCCAGCACAAGCAGTATCAATTTAATTATTTTAATCTCAACTATTTCAATTTTTTTTTTGGGGGGGTGGGGGTGGGGGAGGATGGAAGAGGAAGCAAACAAATGAAAAAAGCCATCCAGGGAATAATGGCTGAAGACCCTCGAACACATGTGCACTTCTTTAATTTTTTCATGACAAATTTCAAATACACACGTGTTTCCTAATACATGATTTCCAAATGCTACTTTAAGAGTATGTTGCTTCCCAGCATGGAAAACTCTTAATAGGTTTTGTTTGGAGATGAAAGTGGGAGTAGAAATGAAGGTTACTAAATTGAAAACAATGAATGTAGACTGCATGTTAATTGTCACCTAGCTAGTTTGTTCATGTTGGACACATGGCTAATGACAGTCATAGACATTGATGGAGTCAGATCCATTCTAAAACACTGGCATTTTCAAAAAAATAGCATAGAATCTATCTCTGCAGTCTGTGGGAAAGAAAAGGAGAAAGAGGGGCTTCTGACAGCTCAAGCAGAGGAGGAAAATTAGAAAGGAAAGCCAGTACCACTACCATATGGGCTCATAGCTCATCAGGACAGCTGGCAAGAAACATTGCTCTTCTCTTCTTTACTTCCAGGGCTGTGATACATTTCTTTATATAGCTATCAATAATACTGAATGATTAATGCTAATGATTTATGTTAATTTCATTATAAGCTTTATTTGTTGCCCAGTGTTGAATTAAGCCTGTCAAATCATCCTTTTCTACATTGCTAAAGATTCTTAAAATGCAGAGCTAAATATAACATCTGATCATTAATATGTTAATACACCTGTTACATATATACACCAGGAAAATAAGAAAGTGGCTATTTTAAGATGATTCTGAGTGCAGTGGTTCAGGGATCTTATATCTACTTGCTGCCAATTCCTCAATTAAGTAAAGGAGAAATAGTGGCATTTTACATTCCTACTTCAAGTCAAAAAAAAAAAAAAAAAGAAAAAAGAAAAGCAGAGACCTCTCTCTAATACTAGCTTGCGTAACACCATTCCTTAAACAATAAATAATACAGTACATACCTTTCAGTGAGTGATCAAGCCCCCTGTTGAGACACCTATTTTCCAACATTCTATATTAAGCTACTTCTGAATGCTCAAAACTAGTAGTGAGAGAGCAACATACAGTATTTGACTATGTTAAATCTCTTACATTCTTAGAACTATCCAGAAATACCTCTTCTAGCTCAGAGTATCCTTCCCCTCATGTTCCTCGTCATTTTATGGAGGAAAACTGTCAGTCTCAACTCACCCTATCTTATTCTCAGACCAACTTTCTTGTTTATCACCATCTTGGGTTAAAAGAAAGATGAAAGGAATTTGTCATTGCTATTCCAGAAATTCTAACCCTGTCTTCCTTAAAATCCATTTCAGTTAAAAACAGCTCATTTTAACATATCAGTGACACAGTCACAGACCCCACACCCAAGTATCTGCAAGCCGCTAAATGAAAACTGGACAATTCCTTCTTTACTTGCACTCTAACATGCTGTTGTTGACAGAGGAGAAAAAGTCCTTCCAAATCCCAAAAGAATCAGCAACACTCACAAAAGCCTGAAGATTCCTGGCACAGAAGTATGTGTCACACATGGCAAGAGGTAGAACAAGGATTATACACCCTTCACCACATACTTAGCAAGTAATGCCTTAACTGAATGCCTAAAAGACCGTTAGAGGACAGGGACCTTTAAGCAACTACCATTCTTTCTATCATCAAATGATGTCAACAAGGACACAAAATGGGAAGAGCAGTGTTGTTTTCCTGTTTGCTTATAAGGCTCTAAAATATGTTTCAAAGTTGAACTGTGTCAGGCACAATTTTTCACTGCATTTTTCCTGCCATCTCTATAACAGTACTACAATTCACCTGTATGATGTCTCTCTGTACAAGAACCACGATCACTTTTGAAATAAGTATTTTTAGTCCTTTAAAGAAGAAAGGAATTGGATGCTCTTACCATTTATGTTTTTACTTACAAATTTTCTTACAAATTTCTCTCATAAATAGCTTGAAATGAATACCACAACTATAACTGTTTCTTTGAATTTCATTTACAGAGAATGCTGCCATATGCCTTTACACAGATTTATCTCATCCTCTAAGGCTGGAAGAAAGAGTTTGACTACTACTACTGCTATCACCTAAATGACAAAATGTTCTTTGTTTATATGCATGCAAGGTGCAGAAATTTGCACTTGAACATGCATTATAAGACACTTGAAAGAGAAGGAGTATATGTCTTTCAAAAACAATCTAGAATTTTGATCCAACTGTTAGGAATTTAAATCTGAACTTGTGTAAACTTCCAGATGCTTTCCTGAAGTTTCATTAACTTTTGAGTCTGCTCTTGATGTTCTTGTCACTGCATATCTTTCATTAAATTTCCCATGGTTTTTATTTGAGAGAAGGCAAGTATTGGACAAAGAGAGAAGCAAGTTCTCTCAGAGGATCCAATTTGATCCACTATATAGAGACACCAATATAAAAAATGGCTAGGATTACAATTTGATAAGATCTAAATCCTGTGAACTATAAAGCCATAAAATATAAATCACTTGTATTGTATTCACAGACTGCAATTACAAAACTTAAGAAAAAACGTGAACTTTTAACAACTTGAATTTTTTTGTTTTCTCTCTTGAAATCCACTACTTGCAGCTTTAAAACTACAGTATATAGGGGTTTGTACCAAAAAGGAAATATTCTATTTGTTGCTCCTGCTTTTTATGATGGAACTACAGTTCTAGCAGTTGGTCTGGGCTATACAGCTAACAAATGTCAAAACATATGGACCAAACCATTTATCAAATAATCTACTCTTTGAATAGATAGGCACTATCAGCAATCTGGTATTGATCTTCGCAGGCTACTGCTATTGTTCATCTGAGCATCCAGAATGCCAACAAGAATTAATGAAAGAAACCAAACAATGCATAACAAGCACACGGCACACAACTATCTTCTTTTTTTTTTTTTCTTTTTTCTTTAAGTTTGGCAAAATTCATGTAGTTATCAGAAATACATTACTATAAACAAAGTATGCAGGCAGGACAGGATATGTGATGGAAAAATCACCTCACAAGCATTAACTTCGGTGGAGCTCCAGTATATTTACTTTTAGATTAGTGTAACCTACTTGCAGTTGAGATCCAGCATGATAAATTCTTTGCAATGTGTTACACTGCATTCACTATAGCTGAGGCTGAGATGGCACTTTCATTAAAAGCTCAATTTCAGGGCATGTTTAATGCCTTGGACATTTAAAATTGCATCTGGCTGAATCTTGGCATACAGCTTGTCAGTCCAGATGCATGGGTTTTGTTTGTTTTTTAACAGAAAATCATATAAATTGATTGTGACATTCATGAGTTCCATTGTGACTAAAAATATTAAATGTTAGTATTTGGGGAACAGGGTTTTTTAAAGGAAAACAGATGCATTTAATTACTCCTTTTTTAAATCTATTTACATGCTTGCTCCCATACTGCCTTCCATTAGCTCTGCAACGATCTGCAGGTCCAGCACACCATTCTCCTTCAAATTCGTTTTTAAAATGCTTATCTAAGGAGATGCTGTTTCATGTACTATGTTTTGATTTAATTACTAACACTGGTATCAACCCACAATACAGTGTTTTAGATACAGATGTTGCTATCATTTTCTCTTCATTGGTTCCTGTACAAGGAACCCAGCAGTTGAGATGAGATGGGAGAGCAAAGAAGCCATGACCAGTTTTATAGCTTACAATTATATCTAGAAAATCGTCTTTCTATCTAGTACAACAAAAGACAACTACCACCTAAACAGCACAAAACAACTTCATATATGCAGAAAAATCTAGCCTGCTTTGCAGGGCTCAGAAATTAAGGTCAGTTTTCCCAAACCTCTGTAATCAGAATTCATCTTTCATCTCTAAAACCAGTTATTCCTATATTCCTTACTGCCACATCACTCTCTTTCCAAATGCATTTATTAGAGTGTCATTGCAGCTACTTTACCAAGGAGAAAAGTGGGGGAGAAGTACATAGGAGGCACAAAGAAGCAAGAGGAAGCAGCACAGCAAACATGCCAGGACTCAGAATCATTGTTCTGGACACTGTCAGTACAATTTCTAGACTGGATTATGTTCTTTTCTGAGGTTCTACTCAAACAAAGAAGATTGCAACAGCACTGATCTTGTTGACACCTTTATATTAAAGAACCCATCATGCTGTTATTATATACAAATATTCCTCACAATGAGCCTTTATATTTGACAAACTCAATTCCACAATGTATGTATATGTTTGGGAAATGGTTAGGTGTTCAGAAACACGCTCTTATGAACTGGAAGATAATGCCAAGTATAAGGAATAAAATAAAATATATTAATATTGACATGGCCACTGCTAACACAGTGTTCTAAGGATTCTGATTTTGCATCTCTGAAATTTTTCGTGTGAATTAACTGCAGGATACTCATGAGTTGAAGGTTTTGCCCAAGTTCTGTTTAAAGATCTCACTAATTTTCAGTGATTAACATTAAGTATGTCAGTACTTCCATTATAAGCCACATTCTCAGGGGTTTATTAAATTATTGGAAAAAAATTATTATGAGGTAAAACTCAATACTTACGGGTAAATTTTCAAAGTGCAGCATTCAGTTTTAGCTCCTGATCTCTGAACAAAGTCAATAAGAAGCTGCAGAGCTGCATCCCTAGTCAATGCTTTGAAATTTTACTTCAAAGTCTCACCCCAGGAACAAATTCTGTCACACACACAGACACACACACAAAAATCAATTTGACCTCTTTAAATCTGAAGAATGCCTGCTATTCATGCACTGTAGCTGCTTTCCATAAAGATTTTACTGTTTTCTAAATCTGCCCAGCCAATAAGCAACAGCTTTTCGAAAGGGAAGAAGAGGGTATAAATATTGTATCTATAAGGGCAAAAGAATTATTGTTGCTTTAAACAGAAAAAAAACCCAGAGTAAACTCATACAGCCATGTTTCCAGCCAGCATTACATACTAAAAAACCAGAAAGTGCATTTGTTCACACAACTGAACTTATAGTAAACTGAACTTGTTAAATGCAACATCAATAATCAAGAAAGATGACCATTTTCTCTTTCTGTTACCACTGACCAGGAAAATTACTCAAAACCAGTAAAATGGTAGACATTTTATACTGAAAGATCTGAAGTGGAATACGTTGAATATAAAGATGAGTAGTGTTGTGCCATTGAAGAAAAAAACATAATTTTTCATTGATGTAAGGCAGCAGAGCTGGAAAGAACAAAAATGCAACAGTAGATCCATTAACCACGTGACAAGAAACAGTGTTCACATCGACTTACTAAACGGATTTTTTTTGATTTTTCAGTACCAACATGCAGAACGATCCTTATATTATGTTGCCAAGGAAAACCCAGAATGCATTTATTTCATAATGTAGCTTTCTTCCATTATCATAATAGAGCCATCATAGTTGTTGCAAACACTGTATAGCCTCAAACACCTAAATACAGCCGTTAAATTGGACATTTTTTAAGAGGAGGACATTTTAAGCCTCCCTAGAGAATTCCGTTGTCAGGCAAACTCTGAGCAGGAACAATCTATTACTGCAAAACCTTGTTTACATATGAGGGAGGAGGAAATGATCTCGGCTTACAAAGGGACATATTTGGAACCATGACCAGAGAATGAAGGCTGCTTCAAGGCCATTAAAGGTAACAACAGTACACTGACACAGAACCTTGGGTGGCATTTAAGGCTCATCAGCTCAGGCTAAGGAGATTGTACTCATTCTTGGCAAGTTATTTCTTTCTTCTATGTGGCAAATTACAGATTAAACTCTATTTTTATCTTGAAGCCCCATTTCACCAGCTCCTAACACTTCAACTATGTGCACAAAGCCAAGACTGCATTGCAGAAGGGATATACAAGAAGGCAGAGCAACTGAGATGCTCAAGTCAAAGCTCTGTAAAGCATTCCCCTTTCTATATAAAAAGAGTGCAAAGGACAGGCTTCTTTAATCACTGCCTTAACTTATTGAAAACAGTGACCAGCCAGGGACAGACACTTTCGCTTTTGTTTTAAGATGAAAACCAGGAATATCTATATGCTTTCACATACACACTTAGTAAGTCTTCATTTTAATATTTTGTTAATAGCAATACACTGGTTCCACAGCTAAAATATTACATACTGCTATCCTGCCAATTACCTACTAATTATTAAGAGCTCAGAACAACCAACCAAGAATTAAGTCTATTTCACATTCATTTAATTTAAAGTATCATAAACTACATGAGGATTTGTTTACATATCTAATGAAACTAAAAGCACAGAAACACATTTGTTTTGCCCATCTCCTTATATCAAAATAACTTTTAGACAATTGAATAAAAACATTTGTGGTGGATTAAAACATGACACTTCCATTGATCAGTGTTCCAGCTTTTCCCTAAGTGTTGACATTTTACTTTTGGCTACATTTTAGGATTCATAAAATTCCCACCCAAAATCTGGAAGCATAGAGGTAATGCACTCCACGCTAAATTTCATGAGCTAGTTGAGTACTGCTGGGAACAAGGAGAACTACCACCAGATCTCCGCAATGCAATCATTATCACCTTCTGTAAGAAAAAAGGAGCAAAGTCAGACTGCTCAAACTACCAAAGTATAACTCTACTCTCCATTGCTGGAAGAATCCTTGCAGGAATACTATTGAACAGATTAGTACCCGCTATCGCAGAAGAACTTCTACCTGAATATCAATGTGGTTTCAGAGCAAATAGTACTACAGACATGGTATTTGTTCTCAGACAACTTCAAGAGAAGTGTAGAGAACAGAACAAGGGACTCTATGTAACTTTTGTTGATCTTACCAAAGCTTTTGAGACTGTGAATATAAAAGGCCTGTGACAGATATTGGAATGTTTAGAATGACCCCCCCAATTTTCTCAAAATAATTATTCTGTCACATGAGGATCAACGAGGCCAAGTCAGATGTGGCGATGCACTCTCTGAGCCCTGCCCAATAACCAATGGTGCGAAACGAGATTGTGTTCTTGCACCAACTTTATTCACAATCTCTTCAGCATGATGCTCCAAAGGGCTATGGCAGACTTCAACCAACAAAACAGCATCTATATCCGATATTGTACCAATAGGAGCCTATTAAACCTAAGGCAATTGAAAGCCCACACCAAGACCCTAAATCACCTTGTTCGCGAGATGCTTTTTGCTGACAATACCGCCCTTGTTGCCCACACAGAAGCAGCTCTGCGGCATTTAACATCTTGCTTTGCAGGGCAGCTGAGCTTTTGGGGCTGGAAGTCAGCTTGAAGAAGACAGTAGTTCTTCACTAACCTGCAGCACAATAAGACTACCATCATCCCCCCATTACCACTGGCAAGTCAGAGTTTAAGTTAGTCTAGCAGCTCAGCTATCTGGGAAGTATCATTTCCTGGGACTCCACAACTGATAAAGAGATGGATAACAGAATAGCAAAGGCATACAGAGCCTTCGGAAAACTCCATAAAAGAGTCTGGTGTAATAAACACCTAAAGAAAAGTACAAAGATTAGTGTCTATAGAGCCATTGTACCGTCGAGTCTTTTATATGGGTCTGAATCATGGGTCATCTATTGCCATCACCTGCGACTCCTCGAACATTTTCATCAGAGCTGCCTCCATACAATCCTAAACATCCACTGGACTGACTACGTGTCTAATATTACTGTCCTTGAACAGGCAGAGGTCACTAGTATTCAGGCCATGGTGCTGAAAACAGCTGCGCTGGGCAGGGCACATCTCCAGGATGGACAATCACCATCTCCCTAAGATTGTGTTCTATGGTGAGCTTGCCATCGGCTGCTGCAAGAGAAGTGCCCCAAAGAGGAGATATAAGGACTCCCTGAAACAATATCTTAGCCTTGGACATATTGACTACCATCAGTGATCCACCCTGGCCTCCAATCAGGAGATTCGGAGACACATCATACGTAACGCTGTTGTCTCTTTTGAGAACACATGCAGAATCAGTCCTGAGGAGAAAAGACAATGCAGAAAGAACCATGCCTTGCCTATAACACCTAAGGAGATCCTCCACTGTGCTTTTTGCGGCCGGACTTCTCTATCCTGCATTGGCCTTTTTAGCCATCAGCACGCTTGTAGTAAGCGCGGATAAAGCCCTTCTCAAATCTTCGTTTGTGAAGCCAAGCCATGATGATGATGACATTTTAGGATTTATAAAACCTGGCAGTCAATTCTCCTCTGAATGAGCAAAAAATTCTTACCTTTCCTTTCAAGTACTACTTGCACCAATATGCTGTTTGCACTGAATCTGCATAACCAATATTACAATATCTCTTTGTGTAATTTGTATGAATAATTAAATGTGAAAGGTGTGCCTCAGCAAATTACATTATTGTATGCAGTTCACAAATAACTGTATTAATGCTAACTGGTCAACAGTCCAACACCTCAACGTTTTCTAGAAGTGGTAAAGTAGCTACCAGAAGCATTAGTAATGGTATATTGAAAAAGCAGGTTTATTTAACAATGATGAACAGGTTTCATTTTGTTAAGAATTGACTATTATTTTAGAATTTCTTTGAAGTTCTTTTCCTTATTGTCAATCTTTTCTCTGTCCCGAGGGATGGCGGTTTGATACACACACATTATAGATTCTTCTGCAACTTTATAGCCTAAATAAATAAAAATACTTTTCATTTGTGACTGCATAGGTTTTATGTCACTTCTCAGCAGTCATTTCCTAGGAACTCAGCTGTATGTGAGAGCTTCGTCAAAATCTTTTCCAAGCTTTTGTGTATTAGAGCTGCCGCATGCTCTATCATTACACTTTGCCACAAACATTTCCACTTACTTACCCTCATAATCGCCTCCTAGCCATACTAATCCTTAGTGTGGTGATACACAGACCTGCTTTTGTATTAAGCTTTGTTTTCTGAAGCTAAAGCCAATACTTCTGGGGTTTTTTTCTGGACTGCTACAGATATGTCATGACCCCTGAATAAATGAAGATTTTTGGAGACCCTCTACTTCTAAAGTTCCAAGAAACACAGTCAAACATGTAATATATGAAGCAGAAATATTTTTTTATGGGTGTTTCTAGGTATTGTAGCAGTAGTCTTATACATAGAACACAGAGAATGCAGTCACCTGCCAACAAAAATTTCTACTGCTTGACCACTACTAGGTCTGCAGAAAGAGTAACAGAAATGGAAGAGACACCTATATGGGGCAGAGTGGACTACTGTCGTGGTTTAAGACTCTCACGCAGCCACTCTCTCACTCCCCCCCTCTTTCTTACCCCCAACTCCAGAGGGGATGGGGAGGAGAATCAAGAGAATGCAACTCCCACAGGTTAAGATAAGAACAGTTTAGCAACTAAAGTGTAACACAAACCACTACTGCTACCACCAATAATAATACAAGAGAAATACAAGGAAAGAGAATACGACTGCTCGCCACCCAATACCAAGCCCGACCATGCAGTGCACCCCCACCCTTCTGGGTCTCTCCCATCCGTTTCTAGCTCCTGGGCATGACGTGCTGTGGTATGGAATCAGTTTGGGTCAGGTGTCCTGTCTCTGCTTCCTCCCGGCTCCCCTCCTCCCTGGCAGAGCATGAGGCCTTGGTCAGACCAAAACATTACCAAGCAGTAACTATAAACACTGGTGTTATCAGCGCTGTTCCCAGGCCCAAAATAAAAAACACAGCACTGCACCAGCTGCCAAGAAGGAGAAAAATGACTGCTGCTGCTGAACCCATGAGAAGCATATAAATAATAGAGCCATTAGCCCTCGATAGGACATCAGACATACCCTGTTGAAGGCAAGAAAGTTTCACTGAGGTTTTCCAAATAATTGACAAGAAGGTTTTCATTTCTTCATGATCCACCTTCTCAGAATAAGTGCAAACAACAGCAGTGTTTATTCTCAATCTTTTTTGGCTAATGCCTAAGAACAGATCAAGAGGTTCAGAACAAGATCTCAGTGTCAGACAAAAAAAAAAAAAGTACAAGTTTCTGTAAACAGGATTTCACAAAATGCAACCTGGCTTCAAACATGTTGAAGAACCTAATATTCGAAAAATAAACCCCTACTATGCAGTATGAACAATTTATTATCCAATACAATCTCTAGGAACTTCTCATGCACTTCCTTCTACTTTTAGTCATCACTGGTCATTTTATCCTCTCAAAAAAATTAACCTGGTTTTGGAGAAGAGAGATGTTAATTTCATTATCACCTTGCCAACACTTTCAGTCACAATTTTCATGATCTTCAACAATCTGACAATGAGCCAGTTCTGAATCTAAGTGAACAGATAACAAGCAATTTGGGAAATAATTTTTTAAATGTTATAAGGACCTATTTTGGACAAGACATGACCAACTTGTAATTGTCAGAAAATAATATCCTCAGTAAGTTTTTCATAAGGAAAGACAAAATAAAACACACTATTAAAATGGAAGAACATTTTAAAGTTATGCTACTGCAAGACTGAAGGATCAAGAAACAAGATTTCAAACAAGAATTAATGAAGTATTTCACTTGCATGTTCCTAGACTGACCCAGTTGTCAGGAGAGGGCAGTATATTCTGAGTTTTGACTCAGCATTATTAATCTCCATTTTCACACAGATCATACACGAGAATAACTGCGCATTATGTAAATACAAAACAATTCTTTTACATATGTAAATGTAAAAATAAATAAATAAAAGGCAGCAACAAAAAAAATGCAACAATGACATTTGCAAGTTCCATGGGAATTTTTGAACTTTCTATATTTCTCAGAGTCCAGTATCCTAAATGGTATACTTTTCCTTGCATTCATGTCACCAAACACCTTTTATTTTCATTGGGAATTTAATAATGTCTTGTAGACACAGTTTAACAAGATGTGGCCTTGGTTCTGATGCAGGTATTATAACATTAACAGCTCTTTACTGTTTGATTTATCAAATCTTTTTTCACTGATCAGGAGTCGCCTGCATTTCATAGGTTTGTTTCACTAAGCCCAGTCTGTAACAGCTTCTGTTACTGTTTCAATTCACAGTGCCTGATATTGCCTCATCAGCCTCTTAAAGGTTCTCCTCCTTCTAATCAAACCCCTAGAGGCACTTTAGCAGCTAACCTGGGTGATTACAGACATTGCTATTGTAATTTACTAAATTATAAATGCTTTTTCTTGGTCATCAGTTACAATTGTGTAAAGTTGCCCAACTGTAATGGAAGTTGCATGCAAAAATATTGTTGAAAATTTAATTTGCATGCAAATCTGCCCACTTGCCATCCTTCATTGGGAAGTGTTAATGTAGTCACACCGTGCTGCACTCATGGATTACTAGGGTTTTCAACCAGGCACTGTGACTACGACCACTTGAATATACCACCCTACATGGCCCCCACAAAAATTCTTACTTAGGGTCATCACTTACAGATGCGTGCTTGCACCCATACATATTCAAAAGTACATTGTCATGTATATACTCTCACATTTAGTATAGTCCACAGTAACTAGAAAATAAATTACTTTATACAATTGCAGTTTTATATGTGCAAAACATAATACATATTTAAAATATTAACATTTCAACACAAACACCTTTTTACTGCTTTGGTTTCCTCTTTATTTGTCTCAGACAAAATATACGTACACATGCATATATACATATATGGCTAAACTTTTCAGTTTATAACTATCTGTTTTCAGGGTCTTTCCCCCAGCCTTCCTTAATCCTTCATTCACAGGGACAGGTACACATTAAGATAGGCAGCTGGCACATCCTACAACACTTATTACTTCAGGCTCCATTGGCAAGTGCCTGCCATTATCACCTACCTTGTTTCCCACCTGATATATTGCATAGATCTTAAGAACTTGTAGCTGTAGGTAATTAAGGAGCACCACTGTGATGTGATGAATAATCACCACACGATTTGCGTTACACAAGAAAAGTGTAAGTAAATGGTACAAGTACATTCTAAGAAAACAATAGAAAATGTACATGTGCTTATTCAAGACTAAAGAAAAATCTCAGTTTGAGACAGCTTTATGTTTGCTTTTGGAAAGTATTTGCCTTCCATTTATATTGACACAAATGCATGAAAGAAGTGCATACTAAACTTGGGCATCCTGGTGCTACGGGAAGTGCACACTCATCTCCTGTACATGGACATTCATCACAGTAACTTCTTTCAACATCTGACTGAAAAGCACAAGCCAGAAAGAATCCCATGCTTCAAAAAATTTAGCACCTGTTTATGTGAGGTTTGAATTCAAGATAGTGCTCCCAATCCACTATAACTTCTCATTGGATTCTGCAGAATTCTGGCACATGCTCTTTACAGACAACAAATAATACTGTTTTCTCCACAAGGAAAATGTATCCACCACCGTGAACAAGAACTGCATGACAAAATGAAGGGTAACCACACATTTCAGTGATAACAGACACTTAGGCCTAAGACCTGATAACTTAAAAGAAAGGAAAACACTTGTTTTAATTAACCAACAATTATACAGCAAACATTTAATACCTTTTTTGAAAGCTCAATAGCAAAAATGGAAACAGGGTCATCACTAACAAAACCTATGCACCAACTCTTAAACTGTAGAGTAGAACAATGTTTATAAGGTTCAGCTATTGTGACAAAAAGAAGGAATTTTTATTATTTCACATCTAAAAGAAAGACCTTATCAGAAACTATTTTCACATTCCAGATTTTCTTGGAATTACAAAGATGTATCAAAGCAAGCAAATGTAGTTTAGATTGTTGGGTTGTAGAGGTATTTTTATATTTACCAAGAAAATTTACAGGTTCATTCATTAAATCACAGGATACAAGACACTGGAAATGGAATAGGTCACAAAAGGTCAAATATTATTTTTACCTACAACTCAAGCATTGCCCCTGGAGTAGCTCTGAATGATATGTGAAAAAGTCCAGTAATGACTGTTATTACTTAATTTGGCATTCCTATTTGAAGCTCCCTTCAAAGCCTGTTGGTATGCTGAACAGCCTAAAAGGTCTTCAAAATATTTTCTTACTACTATAATAAGCAATTTCAGAACAAAAGAAAGTTGTACTTCTCTTTCTGCTAAGTTTGCACTAATTGAGATACTGAAATAAATTTTAGAGTGCTAGAAAAGAGAAAAATCAGTAAATATTTCAACTTCCATAAAGAGATGCAAGGTAAGGCATTTCAATTTTACAACTCAGACTAACAGGTTTTGCAAGACTAAAGAAACATACTGCAAATCTGTTTTTTTTAAAGTGCTCAATTGAATGCACAAACTGAGAAAAGTCTTAAAAGAAATTAAAGATTACCAATTTCACTCCTCTCCTGTTTCCCATTTCATGGCAAATTCCTCTGATTGAAGGAAAGTTATAGCTACTGTTCTTATAAATCTGGCCTCAAACTACATTTACAGCAAAACTTTGGTTGCAGAAATACAACTGATCAAAGACTGACACAGCGGTCTCTCAGGCTCTTGCAGTATTACTCATTTTTAAATTACTTACTCAAAATAACAACAAATATCCCCAGTGCATCATTGTGTCACACATTAAGTTCACTTACTCCAGGAGTTATTCCACATCTTCTCTGTTTTCAGGCAGAGATCACTTCTGTCAAAGGCAAGACAGTAGAGTTTACAGTTCTATGGCACAGAAATATGAACACTAGATTTTACTAGATTTACTTCAATGCTTTTGAACACAGAAAGACTTATAGCCATAGGCAGCAAGCTTAGAACAACTGATAAATTATTAGGAGAGGAAAAATAGTCTTCCACTGCAATTTTCCAGTGAACCTAGTTTTTAAATTCTTCACACTTCTCATTCAAACCCATCGCTAGCCTAACTCCAGTGAAGCAAGTTGCAGAAACTTGCTAGATGGAGTCACTCCTACGTTACATCAGGTGAGTTTAAAATCTTAAAAGATTTTAATTATTTACAGACAAAACTCTCTCTGCCAGCCTGAGTCCAGCTGCAGTTATTAGGACTCTTCGTTACAGACTGTAGTGATAGGACAAGGGGTAATGGGTTCAAACTTATATGGGGGAAGTTTAGATTGGATATAAGGGGGAAGTTCTTTACTGTAAGGGTGATGAGGCACTGGAATGGCTTGCCCAGGGAAGTTGTGAATGCTCCGTCCCTGGCGGTGTTGAAGGCCAGGCTGGACAGAGCCTTGGGTGAGATGGTTTAGTGGGAGGTGTCCCTGCCCATGGCAGGGGGGTTGGAACTAGATGATCTTAAGGTCCTTTCCAACCCTTACTATTCTATGATTCTATGTTATGTACATGCAATATCGTGCTGTGTATGCGGCTTGTACTAGCTTTTTGGTGTTGCTTTTTCTTTTTTTTTTTCCAGGCCCCTTTTAAAGAAGAAATTAGCACTGCACTGTTATACCTACTTAACAAGTCTCTGGTTTCAGTGCTGCTACATTTAACTACTTTCAAAGGCCTGAAATGACAGACCATTAGGTTGTTCACAGATGTCATCAACCAACAAAAACAGAAGTTACAAAATGGTTTGTTTTGTTAACATCTATTTTAAAAAAGGTTAAAAAAAATCTTTCAAAATTTCTATTCCGTAAATTATAATTCCGGATTTTACGTAAACACCTTCCCATATAACACTAATCCACATACAAGCCCTCTCCATAAAATAGAATACACACACATTATACTTAGTTCCAACACACCTAGGATTTGGTGTTAGCAGGAACTCTACATAAAAAAAAGATGGCTTCTCTGTCATTTCCCTCAACTGGAATAAAACCCCCATGCCTCCCTTCCACAGTAGAGCTGGAAAGATGTATCTGCTGTTACAACACAGCAATAATTGTCAAGCATCTTCCATCTAGGGCTCAAGCAAAATGATTTTGAGCAGCTTCACATCCCTTCTCAGGGTGTTAGCATCTACCAGCCTCTTCCATTTCCTTCTTGTACATTTTATTTGTGCTTTTGTCTTTTCCTCCCTTTATTTTGCTTTATCTATTTTTGACAATAGTGACTAGCATAGTATAACAGCATTATATAAGCTTTTTACAGTGCCATGTTTTGTTTTACAGAGTGAGTATAAATGAGGAAACACTAAGTTAAACTCTGACAGCCAATGCTGGATGTATCAGTTTGGCCTATAAATAAGCACTGATCACCTCCATTTTATTGAACTCATTTTCCAGGCAAGCAAAGACCACAAGATTCCTCTGCAAATTTTCCCTTTACACTCTCCAGTAGTGCTGCTGGTGTCAGCTACGACAGATTTATAGCCTGTTCATTCATGGGAACAAAAACCCTGCCAGGGCTGGTCATGCAACACGCAGTAGCAGTTAGTTCAGAAGATAACAGCTGCAATACCTCACTTCCTTATTCAGCACTCTATAGCATACACTACTTTGGAGATAATAAATGCTTCTTGTTTGTATTACTTGAGTAATACCAGAGGAAAGGGTCTGCATTACAACAGTATGAAGTGGCACTGCAACACAGGGACATTAATCAGTGTTTTCATTGTATTTATTCCTTCCCTGGTTTTATGGTTTTATAAGTGACAGAAAAAAGTTTCTCTAGACTGTTTTTATATACTGTCACTCCAGGGATAGTAAAATCTTTAAATTTTTAACTTAGTGCCCATTTAATTTAAAAGGTTATTTTGGATTATTTTTAATTCCGAGGTCTTACAGTATGCAATGCTTTAATATCAACAGACATTCACTGTCAGGATTAACCAGTTATTTTCTTACACTTATGCTGCATTACATTTACTTCCTTACTTAAACTTTCCAGGTAATAAAATTATCAGCTTCCTTTAACTGCTTTGAAAAAAGAAAACTAAAACGTGATAGTTTCATAAATATTCTTCTATTGCTGTAAGATGTGGTATCAGAGAGATGTCAGACCAAGATAGACACTGCTCTTTTTAGAGGTGCTGTTTATAACCATCAGTTTTGGAACAGATGCTCTTACATTTGGCTTACTTGCTGAATTTTTTGTAGCCACCTTATTGCAGACAATCTAAACCTTCAACCTCTTCTCACTTGTGTCTGTTGCAACTACACTTCCTGCTCCTCTGCACCAGTCCACTCTTTCTCCCATTGAAAACACAAGATTGATATTACACCCAGCCATGATTGCAAGCAGCATGGACTAAGATCAGGACCCAGTTATGTCTAACAAATGTATATTTTTATGGTCACTCTGAAGGAGATACTGCATTGACATAAAACCAAAATGAACTTATTTCAACTTGTGCTTTTAATCTTTTTTCAGCCTTCTCTACTGCAAAATAAGAAGTCATAAATAAATGCCCTAAAATGAAGTTTAATTATGTGAAATTTTTTTTCCAAGTTTTTCCTAGGTTTATTCAGCCTTGAGCACAATATTCAGCTCTTACAGCTGCTCAGATCAAATCTTCTAATCTCAGAGAGAATTTTGTAACCCCCATCTTCTTTAAGAACCCCAGTGCCCAAAACAAAGTACACTTCTTTATTTCTGTGCTTTTACCCAAAGAATAAAATATAGTTTAATTTAAAAATGCACTTGTCTTTACATATCTCATCTACTTTAGCAGAGCAGAATATACAACCATCTCACTAGATCAGATCAAAGTTCTGGGATAGAATGCTGTCTGCAGCACTTGAGACTTATCTCAAGAGCAAATGCTTTAGAACAAAAAGATGCTTAGACCACAATAGCAACACAATCCACCAAAAGCACCTCTGTGTATCCTCTTCAAACTCAAACACATGCTCTAATGTGCTCAGATAGACTTCCAAATTTAACTCTGGGTCTCTTTTTTTCAGTCACTTTCAGGCCATGGAATGCGTGGAAAATATGGTATCCGTTACTTCAACCACAGTCTTCATTAATCAATCAGGTTTTATTGTGTGGCCTCTGGCTCAGCTCATAATAGTGGAAAGAAGCTAGAGCAGCAGTTTAAAATTTTGCTAATGTAATAACCCTTGCTAATTGGAAGTAGCATTCTGGGGGCTGGGGGGAACCATCACTACCACCAGACTCAAAACCCACCAGTACAGCAGTTTAGACTATCTGTGCTGTTCCCATTGTGAGTGGAGGAAAGGAAAAGGAAAGAATTTCTGCATTTGAAGTGGAGGAAGAGTGTAAGAAACTAACCCCTCAAATGATTCATCCTTGCATTGTCCTATCTGGCCATATAAATCTGAATATATATACACGCATATTTAATTGCACAGTATTTATAAATAAGCTCTTATGAAGCAGCCCTATTTTATCTGCTGAAAATTAGCCACCCCCTGCTGCAAAAGCTGGGGTTTTTTTTTTTCACTCAACATGGAAATACATTCATTCTTATAATTGTTCTTTTCTTTCAAAACACCTAATATAACAAATGCTAGAAGATATTATAGTTCATCTGCTAAGCAGTCTCTTTATGAGTTGAGGCTTCAATGCTTTAATGGGGAAATTGCCTGATTTAAGTAAATCATGTCACCTCCACCCAAGTAATCACATTTGTTGCAGACTTCTGCTGATCTCATCTCTACTGTAAAAACAAAAACACATTTACATTTTCAGCTTGAGATATTTGGTTCAAATGATTTACAAATAGGTTGTAATGAAAACTAATTTTAGCCTACTCCAAAGATACTATTTAGGTTCTCTGTTGATAGTGTTTACAGATACACAATTACTGGTTACTGACATTTAAACAGATACAGCATGTTTTCACAGAAAGAATGCAAGCAAATTCTGCGATTATTTCTGTGTAAGTTACTACATTTTGAAATATCACTTTCAGGGAAAATAAATGAAAAGCTAAACTACAGCTAAATGTATGCATTTTTTATGGTAAGAGGTTGCAATTTTTTTTTTTCATATTGTTTCCCCAGCCCACTTAATACAAGGAATCCTTTCAGAAGCAACTTCTCACAGCATTATCTGCATCACCACTTTTCCATGTGAAATGTTTCAAAAACAACTTTAAAACAAACAAACAAATCAACTTCCTTTTACACTCATTATTTCCCAAATGCATGAGCAAAAGCAATACTTAACACAACTTTTTTTTTTTTTTTTTTTTTTTTTTTTTTTACTTTTTCACAACTTTCATATATGGCTCTAACTCACTGTGGAATACAGATTTCAAACACAGGAGACCACAGGAACTATACAACCATCTGACCTAGTCTGATGCAACAAAGATCAGAAAACTTCATTCAGCCATTTCCATAACAAAAGTACACTCATCAATGCAAAAACACTTCATCCTGTACTGTGAAACACACTCTGAAAAGCTTGTGTAGATCTGTAGTACTCTACAGTTCTTTACAAATCCTAATGATTTCAATTACTAAAAAAAAAAAACCTAAAAAAGCGCACACAAAAAAATAAAAACACCAAAACTGGCATGTATTTGGATGTGATAAAAAGAATATGAGTTTAAGTACTAATAGATTGAAATTATTTGCCTTGAACTTACAGTCCCACATTTAATTTCATAACTGAGGTACAAATTGAGATTTGAGGAAATCAGACATGGCTTTCCTCAATATACAAGCCAAATAAGACTCATGGATCTATTGGGAGGTTTTTTTCACTACACTGGGGGAATTTTTCTGGATCATAATCCAAGCTCTCTATTCACATGAAGTAAGCTTTTTTTTCTAGGTTTCAGAAGCTTCAAGTCCTTTACACAAGACAAAAATTAAAAAAAAAAAAAAAAGCCACAAACAAAAAAACCCCACTCACATAAAAAACACACAACACTCTGCATTAAGAAACTTATAGGGCAAACTTTACACATTACAACCTGTAAACTTAAGATGTAAGAATGACATATAACCTCCCATTTATTTATACTTATGTTTGAAATTACTTAAATAAGTAGCAGAGGATCCTTCAGAAAGGCTTCCTTTAATTAATCTCTTCTTTGGCTAAAAGGGTGAAGTCTCCTGCCTATTTCTAGTGGATAATATTTCTTCTCATTAAAAATACTCATTAAAGGGGAAAATTAAAAAAGAGCAAGTAAGCAGAACTCAACATTCTGCTTTAGCTTTATTTGTGCAGGGTTCTCTGGGTTCTCTCTATTACAATCCCCTTTCAACCACTTACAAAAAGATTAGCTTGTCCTGAGATGTTTCAGGAAAATCAAAAGAGAGAGTGTGAAAAGGGTTCCATAGACAGTAAACATAAACGTGATAATAAAAGCAATATAAAGGTGATAATTGACCTTAGTGGTCAATCTAGACTAATATTCTCTCATATTTACCTTTAAAATTATGTAATGTTTAGAATAGTTCCTAGTAAGTCATATCATATTAAAAAAATATTCCTAGTTATTCCATTATCTTACACTGAAGTATTATTTCAAAATAGTCTTTTGAAATCTGCTGTACAAATTCTTCCTGTTACCCTGTTACTAACTTCATAGGTAGTATAAAGCCCTATCCTTATCAAAATATATTAATGCTTATATCTTTCCCATGTAAACATTTGCGGATTAACCCCCTCCAAAATTCAGATGAAACAACTGTTTTTAAACAAATAATTAAGACACAGGTGTCATGGTTTAAGTCTCTAAAACTCATGAAGTCCTTCACTCACTCACTCCCCCTCTTTCTTCCCCCAGTCCCAGGGGAATGGGGAGGAGAATCAAAAGAATTCAACTCGCACAGGTTGAGATAAGAACAGTTTAGTAACTAAAGTATAACACAAATCACTACTGCTACCACCAATAATAATAATGACAGGAGAAGTACAAAGAAAGAGAATACAACTGCTCACCAAGCCCGACCCAGCCAGTGCACCCCCCAGCAGCGAACCCCCCAGTGCACCACCACTGCACCACCACACCTTTCCGGGTATCTGCTCTCCGTTTTCACATCCTGGACATGATGTGCTGTGGTATGGAATAACCTCTTTGGTCAGTTTGGGTCAGGTGTCCTGTCTCTGCCTCCTCCCGGCTCCCCTCCTCCCTGGCATAGCATGAGGCTCAGAAAAGTCCTTGATCAAACCAAAACATTGCCAAGCAGTAACTATAAACACTGGTGTTATCAGTGCTGCTCCCAGGCCCAAAATCAAAAACACAGTCCTGCACCAGCCACCAAGAAGGAGAAAAATGACTGCTGCTGCTGAACCCATGACAACAGGGTTTTTTACGTATATATTAACCAGCATCATGTGGTTTTGCTGATTACAATTTACAACTCAAATTGCTTTATTTCCTATCCTACATTTTAGAATAGTCTTCAAAATTCTAAGAGGTTGCAACATATAATTTTCTTATTCTTCTGAATGTCATTACGTAGAGGTATGACAAATCTTAATTTTCATGACCTACTGTAGAAAAGAAAGAAACCTTCACTAGCACTTGACTTTGTAGACTTCCAGTGACTACAGCCCCATTAGACCTTTCTTGTAATTGGTATTTGCCATGTGTAAGTAATAAGGTGCCTCTGTAACAGGTCGTCAAACAATCATCCTCCCTGATACAAACAGTAATGGCTACAGTGTCATGAGTTGAGGTTAAATATACTGTATGTGTGTGACTTTATGGTATGCTAATTGGAAAGCAGGTGAATATAAATAAGAAGAGAGGGTGCACAATATTATAGAGGTAGAGGAACGAAGAGTATAAGCTCTATCTGCCAGATAAAAATGCTGAACCTCCTTTCTCAGATCTGTGTCCTTTGTATCATGTAACAGCCTTGATTGGATGAAGCCTCATATTACATGTGAAAAGTATTTGAAATTCTATTTTAAACTATATAAAGTGTCAAAAGGAAGCAGAGCTGTTGTTTTCAATATTATTTCTTTGCCTTTTGACTAGAAGCGTCTTAACATTATTACTATTACTTCATTTATCTGAAATCCTCTTAAAGTTCTTTTGCTATTTCAGCACTTTTGCCTTTTTTCACCTTTTATAGAGTTGTCTGTATCTTCCCTTTCACAATACATTAATGTAAAGATGACAGTGAAACTCTTCTGCTCACCACAGGATGTTGTTACTGACAATTATAATTAGTGTGCTATCACGACCGCTGAAGGAAAGAACATGCTACAGCCCCACCATGGGTTGTTGCCTCTTCAATTGCTTATACTGTTGTTCTTGAAATCTTGTTAAAATTATACTTAATGACTGCTGTTTAAATACGTTTATCATGAAACCTTATACACACAGGTTATTCACTCATTTAGTTTGCCATCTCACTTCTATCATCCTTCTTCTTCATTAGCTGCCTGTTAACAGGAATTTTGCCTGCTACCATAATTCATTCCTTACACTATAATAACTTTATTACGGAAATATAGATATCACACCTAGGGTTTAGGGTTTTCTTCCTCCTTTATGATAGCAGGAGTACATTTTGTATTTTCCCCTTTGTTTTTCAATGTTTTTAGGATACTGGCTTCAATTGTCTTCTGATCGATACCAAGATTAAATGGAATCACACGTTTCATCAATGTTTATTTCTGTGCTGAATAGACCAACTATTCACTTTTAAATATTTTTAGTTTTGCTGGTTTGAATTAAAAGGATTGCTCACAACTTAGCATACATGCATTTTTCTAGCTATTATGCACATGCTTTAAAGAGAACCATGCAGTATTACTTATGAATTGTCTTATCTGCAGTCATTCTACTTCACAAGAAGTAACTTCACAGACTCAAGCTCCACTCAAGGTAGTTTTACTGAGTAACAAACTGAAGCAGAGGGGAGCACTGAATTCAGGGATAAAACTCACTCATGAACATACATGGACTATACTGATGCCAGCATCCACGGCCAGGACAAAGGTCTTTGGAAAATTGGAGTTTCAGCCCCTCACACCTCAAGAAACAATCCACTACATGAAGGAAAAAGACCCTCACTTGACATCCTCTAAAGTACCAGTCTTTCTTTGCTATCCTCTCCCTTCACCTTCTCTATATGTGAAGGGCAAACAAAATGAAATTCTCCCCAACCAAACATACTGACCAGCTCCCTTATAACATTTTATTTGATTCAGTAAATCCTCAGAAGTTTTTGCAATTACAACCATGAGCAATTGCCTCTTTTATTGATAAATGATGACTCATTTTCTTCACATTGTGTATCAAAAGTTCAAAGATACTGAACAGGACATAGCTATAGTCAGAAATAAATTTCTGGACATAACAACTTTCCAGACATATACCTCCTTTCTCCCATACGCACACTAGACCCCCACATATTTAACTCTTCTTTTGAATGGATGATACTATATTCACATAAGGAACTCTGCCATTGTCAGGCTACATGCTGATATCAATATAGGGTTTCTTACTGTAGCACTTATTAGTGAATTTCAAATATACTGAACACAATATTATAAAGGGAATGCATGTATCCAAGCAAAGAGAATGCGTTTAGCCCAGCATTTCGGAAAAACACATATATATATAAATACACAGAGGGTAAAATTTTCTAGTCCTATGCAAGCAAGAGTACGCAGCTCACACAAACCAGAAGGCAAGCAGAGATCCTGCTTGGTGCATTCTCTCATGGGGCATATCATGCTTCTGACCTCCAAAGGTAAGTGAATCCCCTTTTATAGATACCTTCAAACACCCCCAAACAATATGTCAGAATTGTACTATGGTGTAGAAACACCACAGCAAATGGTGTTTCTGAACTCAGTTGTACCACAACATAGAGTGAAACTGCCTAAAAACATTCTCCTCTTCTGATGCTGCCACAGTGAATGCCTATAAGCTTAAGCATGCAAGTGATTTGTTTCTGATGCCACCATATGCTCATGGGAGAGTCAGGCCAAGAGGCATACTTTGACTCTTCACATGCCAAGATGAAGAAAATCGATTTCAGTGCCCAAGGGAAGAAATTACTGCTACAGAAGGTCACTCACCACAAGTTGTTCCATTATCATGTAGTCTTGGAAGGAATCCTACAAAAATTAAGTGTGAAGTATGAGCTGGTAAGCTATAAATAACCTGGGGTAATATAAAAGGTATTTAAAAGAGTGCCATGGGTTCAGCAGCAGCAGTCATTTTTCTCCTTCTTGGTGGCTGGTGCAGCACTGTGGTTTTGATTTTGGGCCTGGGAACAGCGCTGATAACACCAGTGTTTTCAGTTACTGCTTGCTAATGTTTTGGTCTGACCAAGGACTTCCTGAGTCTCATGCTCTGCCAGGGAAGAGGGGAGCTGGGAGGAAGCAGAGACAGGACACCTGACCCAAACTGACCAAAGAGGTTATTCCATACCACAGCACATCATGTCCAGGATGTGAAAACAGAGAGCAGATACCCGGAAAGGTGTGGTGGTGCACTGGGGGGTTCGCTGCTGGGGGGTGCACTGGCTGGGTCAGGCTTGGTGAGCAGTTGTATTCTCTTTCCTTGTATTTCTCTTGTATTATTACTGGTGGTAGCAGTAGTGATTTGTGTTATACCTTAGTTACTAAACTGTTCTTATCTCAACCTGTGCGAGTTGCTTTTTTTTTTTTTTTTTTTAATTGTCCTCCCCATCCCCCGGGACTGGGGGAAGAAAGAGAGGGGAGTGAGTGAGTGAGTGACTGAGTAAAACTGTGTGAGTTTTAGAGGCTTAAACCACGACAAAGAGCTAAATTTTAAACCAGGTAAAATTTGCCTATGCATATTTGCTCTGAGGTATAGTTTAGGTAAGATGCTGTGTGTCTAATGCTGAAGATTTTCATACCACACTGTTGATGCAATACAAAGAAGACTCATGTCAAGTTGGAGTTGTTGACAATGGAGGGTAGGGTAATTCACTGAGGAAAATGGTCTAATAATCACTCACAATGTTCCAAGAATATGCCTTTCTTCAGAAATCAGCACGTTCACCTAAAGGAAGCCTGACTTACTACACGCATAAAATTTTTAGGGCCAATACAGAACCTCAGCTGAAGAACTGTACAGTCTATCCCAGACTCAATCGTGTAAATGGCTCTGCAAGCAGAAAAGAAACAAGGCAGAGAAGCAACAACATAGCAGTAAAACATTGATGGTTTCATTCATGCTATATTTAACAGGCACATGCTCAAACAAGCTAAGGAGAGCACACTCCAGCATGGACATAGTCACTACCGTCATAGGGATGCTAAATATTCAAAATAAATACCAACATGAACATGCTAGTAGCCATCTGACTAATCTTAACTGGGATTTATAGAAGCTAATTCCTTATAAATGTCAGGATCAAAGGTGGAAAGCAAAACAGCAAAGTGAGACTGTAATTAGTTGATAAACAGTTAGCCCATCCATATACAATTAAATACAGTACTGATAAATGTCACAAAAGCACCTCATGCCTTTTTTTTTTTTTCCTCTTTAAAACCCCAGATGCTGGATAAAGTAATCCTGGGGGGTGGAAAGAAAAATACTAACTGATTTTTATAGTAAGATTTTAAAAATCAGTTACTATGAACTCAGCTGCAGAGAAATCAAGACTCAAAATTTACCAGCAGAAAATAAGTTTATTTTCAGTCCTTTCTTGTGACATATGGATGCATGGTAAAACTAAATACGCTGAATTAAGATTACAATTTTAAGTAAACAAAACAAAAAAGAATTATTCTGCACAGCAGGAAGACAAAATAAGGACAATGAAAAGACAAAGGAAAAAATTTGATGCAAATGTTAAAAAAGTGAAATAAACAAAACAAGTATGTGCTTTAGTAACATCATTCTTGCTGAAATACTCGCAATGATGTTTGTAATACAGCTCTTTTTAAGAAGATTTCTTATTGGTACTTTCTCACTTTTTCTGACATCACAGACTGAAGCAAGCTCTATCTTAGAAGCAGGGAGCAAAACATTGGGGGATATTGGGATAAGACTGGGAAGCAGCTGGACAAACATGGAAGTCAGCTGGAGATAAAGCTATATTAGGAGATTGAACAAGTCTTATTAGTAGGCAAATGCACCTTTGATTAAAACTTCTACTTAGTATTTCACTGGTTTTGTGCTATTTAATTATAGCAACATTCTCTGCATGATCGATGCTTTGTGAACACTAATAAAGGACAAACTCTGCTGCACAAAACGTTAGAGGCTGAAGACTGACAAGTTGACAGAGTCGAGTAGCCCTGAAGCTTGTATGTTGTAGTTGGAAAGAATCACAGCTTATAGACAAATCAAGTCCAAACACACCCCTCCCTTCAAAACACCTAATAACATTTAATCATTGTCCAAAGAGAAACAAAGTCCCCTTTATAAGGGAGAAAGGCAAACCGTTGATGTCAGCAATATTTTAAACAAAACACAAACAAAAAAGGAACCTATAAAATTAACTCAAAAGCCAGTAAACTCAGTTTCAGAGAAGCTTACTATCCCACTTAAGTCTTGCACAAAAAAACCAGCAAAACAGAATTTTGGTCCAGATTTCCAAATCTCAGTATGACTCCTAAGATGGTAGCAACAGCACCACACATGTAAAGTTTCTATGCACATGTACTTGTATCCTCATGCAAACACAAATACAGCTTTTGCTTCCATACCTGACACAAGAAGACAAACATTGAAATTCTGTCCCCTATCAATGTAATTGGTATTTGAACAGGTTTGAAAACAAATAAGGATACCCTGAGTCCAAAATAAAATATAGAATTTATATAAACTATTTGATATTTAGCATTTAAAATCATATGTTTGAGCTACATATGTCTCCAATATGTCTCTAATAGATATTTACATACTAAGGAAGAGGGATTTTAATTACATTACTTTGGCATTGAGCTATACAATATGTAATGCCAAGTTCAAAACTGACATAAAATTGGTGACACCATAGCCTCTGGATTCGGTATTTTACTTCTCCTATTTAATGGTTTAGTCACTGAACATGTATAGTATGCCTCCTCTTGGGAAAATAACTGTTTTTTCAAGTTGCTACCACCAAATGGAGTGCACAAGACACATTAGAGAAGAATTTGTGCATTATGCAACCAACACCTCTGCAGCTTTACACTTTTTTCCGTCATACATTACATTAAACCAGTGTCCCTCTAGTTCACTAAGTATCAAAGTACAAAAGCAAAACACAAAACCTGACACTAACCAATGTTTTAACAACAGCTGTTCATAACAATCTACAGTTTTTGTATTCCACTCCAGATTAAAATGTAAGTGAAACTAAGAGCTCACCTTGCCTCTGCATTATATCCTTCAACCAGCACAACAGCGTTATCTAAACCAGGTGTTAAGACCAAAAACCCAACTGTTCAATATACTGTTCAAAGGCATCCGACATTTTCGATTACTCAAAATTTCTTTTAAGGCCAACTGAACTAGACCCAAGATTGAAGTCAATGGAAGGATATCCATTAACGAAAGGCATAATAACCAGGACAAAATAATTAATCCGCTACTAATCATAGGATCATAGAATAGTTAGTGTTGGAAAGGACCTTAAGATCACGCAGTTCCAACCCCCCTGCCATGGGCAGGGACACCTCACACTAAACCATGCCACCCAAGACTATGTCCAACCTGGCCTTGCGCACCACCAGCAATGGAGCATTTGCAGCTTCCCTGGGCAACCCATTCCAGTGCCTCACCACCCTTACAGTAAAGAGTTTCTTCCTCATATCCAATCTAAACTTCCCCCGTTTAAGTTTGAAGCTGTTACCCCTTGTCCTCTCACTGCAGTCCCTCATGAGGAGTCCCTCCCCAGCATCCCTATAGGCCCCTTTCGGATACTGGAAGGCTGCTATGAGGTCTCCACGCAGCCTTCTCTTCTCCAGGCTGAACAGCCCCAACTTTCTCAGCCTATCTTCATGCGGGAGGTGCTCCAGTCCCCTGATCATCCTCGTGGCCCTCCTCTGGACTTGTTCTAACAGTTCCATGTCCTTTTTATGTTGAGGTCACCAGAACTGCACACAATACTCCAAGTGAGGTCTCGTGAGAGCGTATTAGAGGGGCAGGATCACCTCCTTTGACCTGCTGGTCACGCTCCTTTTGATGCAGCCCAGGATACGGTTGGCTTTCTGGGCTGTGAGCACACACGGCCGGCTCATGTTCATTTTCTCATCGACCAACACCCCCAAGTCCTTCTCCACAGGGCTCCTCTCAATAACTTCTCTGCCCAACCTGTAGCTGTGCCTGGGATTGCTCCCACCCAGGTGTAGGACCTTGCACTTGCCATGGTTAAACTTCATCAGGTTGGCATCACCCCACCTCGCAAGCGTGCCAAGGTCCCTCTGGATGGCATTCCTTCCCTCCAGCATATCAACCAAACCACACAGCTTGGTGTCATAGGGAAACCTGATGAGGGCGCACTCAATCCCACTGTCCATGTCACTGACAAAGATGTGGAACAAGACCGGTCCCAACACCGACCCCTGCGGGACACCAGTTGTTACTGGTCTCCAGCTGGACATTGAGCCATTGAGCACAACTCTTGGTGTGCGACCATCCAGCCAGTTCTTTATCCACCGAGTGGTCCACCTATCAAATTGATGTCTCTCCAACTTAGAGACAAGGATGCCATGTGAGACAGTGTCGAACGCTTTGCACAAGCCCAGGGAGATGACATCAACTGCTCTACCCCTGTCCCTCAGTTCCGTAACCCCATCATAGAAGGCCACTAGATTGGTCAGGCAGGATATCCCCTTAGTGAAGCCATGCTGGCTGTCACCAACCACCTTGTTGTTTTTTATGTGCCTCAGCGTGCCTTCCAGGAGAATCCACTCCAGGATTTTACCAGGCACAGAGTTGAGGCTGACAGGTGGGTGCTTGCAATGCTTCAGAAGTATTGTGTAAGCTTTCTTTGCATTGCCTGGTCATGATGAGAGCTAGTTCAGGGCCCAAGTTGCGTCATTTTCTATCACACTGGACATTTGGGTTGCTATTGCTAGAATTGAATTAGATAGTTTTAAAAGTTTAAGATCCTTTGCTGCCCTGGGTTTGGGGTGTTCTGAAGGGTTGGGTAGTTGGGATTATCCCCATCATGGAATGGCTGCTCAGATAATCTTTTGCGAATGCTATGCCTGTGCTAAAAGTACATTCAGGGATGGTTTCTCACATTAGAAAGATAGGTTGAAATCAAAACTACTACCTCCTCTGATATGGTGGACGAGGAACGTGAACTGTCCAGGAAACTTAACGACAGTGATAAACACAAATTGAGCTTTCTTTGCTCTTGAGGATTCTGAGGTGAGGTTGAAGTGAGTTTAGCTGGTGGGAAACCCAGAAAAGATGTGTTTTATTACATGGAAGCAGAGAACTACTAGGAAATATTAGGAAGGTAGTGCAAGACCACATAGGATTTCTTATCTGGTACCTTTGATCTCAGTGATTTCTCAAGAGGAATATATACTTTGGGCCAAATTATCTGCTAGTTGTAGAAAGATGCAAATGTCTCTTCTTGCCTGGTCTATTAATTTGCTGAATGAGAGTGAATGAACAGATTATTTTGTCCTCTATGCATGAATTAACCTGTGAGGAAATAGTATAGGTGATTGTTTTTAACCTGTTAGTGTCTGAAAGACCTTGAGAACAAGTCCTAGTTTGTTGTTGTCTTCCTTTGTATTTTTATGTCGAAAAGCCTCAATGTTGTTTAAAAAAGAAATCTGTATATTATCTTTCATTCTTAGTGCTTAATTTGAAATTTTAATGTATACATAGCTAATACAGCGATGAAGTAGCTAACATGATTAATAAATCAGTTCAAGTTGTATTTTATGAAAAACTAAAAATGCCCTATTTATAACTTTTTGAGATATCAAATTATTATTACTTCAAAATAAATGGATGTTAAACATTTAACATTTAGAATAGGAAAAGTTGAAATGGACATGAGCTCACATGCTAAAAAGAAAAATCATATACCTCGATAACAAAAATGATATATCTTAGTTAGGATGTTGTTCGGGAAGCTAGGGACCAGGTCAGGAAATTTAAGGCCCAGTTAGAATTATACTTGGCTAGGGATGTTAAAGATCACAGAATTCTTTAGGTACATTGCAAATAAAAGACAGGCTAGGGACAACGTGGGCCCTCTCCAGAAGCTATTGCGAGAACTGGCTACCCTAGATTTGGAGAAGGCTGAGGTTCTTAATGACTTCTTTGCCTCAGTCTTCACCGGCAAATGCTCTGACCATACCACCCACATCTTGGAAGAAGATGCAGGGACTGTGGGAATGAAGACCCTGGGCCCACTGTGGGAGAGGATCTGGTTCGAGACCATCTTAAGAACCTGAACGTATACAAGTCCATGGGACCTGATGAAATCCATACGTGGGTCCTGAAGGAGCTGCAAATGAAGTTGCTAAGGCACTGTCCATCATACTTGAAAAATCATGGCAGTCAGGTGAGGTTCCCGACAACTGGAAAAAGGGAAATAGAACCCCCATTTTCCAGAAGGGGAAAATGGATGACATAGGGAACTACAGACCAGTCTGCCTCACCTCTGTGCCGGGCAAAATCCTGGAGTGGATTCTCCTGGAAGGCACGCTGAGGCACATAAAAAACAACAAGGTGGTTGGTGACAACCAGCATGGCTTCACTAAGGGGATATCCTGCCTGACCAATCTAGTGGCCTTCTATGATGGGGTTACGGAACTGAGGGACAGGGGTAGAGCAGTTGATGTCATCTCCCTGGGCTTGTGCAAAGCGTTCGACACTGTCTCACATGGCATCCTTGTCTCTAAGTTGGAGAGACATCAATTTGATAGGTGGACCACTCGGTGGATAAAGAACTGGCTGGATGGTCGCACACCAAGAGTTGCGCTCAATGGCTCAATGTCCAGCTGGAGACCAGTAACAACTGGTGTCCCGCAGGGGTCGGTGTTGGGACCGGTCTTGTTCCACATCTTTGTCAGTGACATGGACAGTGGGATTGAGTGCGCCCTCATCAGGTTTCCCTATGACACCAAGCTGTGTGGTTTGGTTGATATGCTGGAGGGAAGGAATGCCATCCAGAGGGACCTTGGCACGCTTGCGAGGTGGGGTGATGCCAACCTGATGAAGTTTAACCATGGCAAGTGCAAGGTCCTACACCTGGGTGGGAGCAATCCCAGGCACAGCTACAGGTTGGGCAGAGAAGTTATTGAGAGGAGCCCTGTGGAGAAGGACTTGGGGGTGTTGGTCGATGAGAAAATGAACATGAGCCGGCCGTGTGTGCTCACAGCCCAGAAAGCCAACCGTATCCTGGGCTGCATCAAAAGGAGCGTGACCAGCAGGTCAAAGGAGGTGATCCTGCCCCTCTAATACGCTCTCACGAGACCTCACTTGGAGTATTGTGTGCAGTTCTGGTGACCTCAACATAAAAAGGACATGGAACTGTTGGAACAAGTCCAGAGGAGGGCCACGAGGATGATCAGGGGACTGGAGCACCTCCCGTATGAAGATAGGCTGAGAAAGTTGGGGCTGTTCAGCCTGGAGAAGAGAAGGCTGCGTGGAGACCTCATAGCAGCCTTCCAGTATCCGAAAGGGGCCTATAGGGATGCTGGGGAGGGACTCCTCATGAGGGACTGCAGTGAGAGGACAAGGGGTAACAGCTTCAAACTTAAACGGGGGAAGTTTAGATTGGATATGAGGAAGAAACTCTTTACTGTAAGGGTGGTGAGGCACTGGAATGGGTTGCCCAGGGAAGCTGCAAATGCTCCATTGCTGGCGGTGCGCAAGGCCAGGTTGGACATAGTCTTGGGTGGCATGGTTTAGTGTGAGGTGTCCCTGCCCATGGCAGGGGGGTTGGAACTGCGTGATCTTAAGGTCCTTTCCAACACTAACTATTCTATCATTCTATGATTCAGGTGCTTCCTCATAGGTGAACAACTCAATACTTCGGATAGGATAATCACAGAATTCCTTGTTGGTCAAGTAATAATCAATCCACGTGTTACATCCGACACATAACACTTAGGAGTTCTGCAACTCCTCACAAACAAGGCAATGCATTGCTCCTGTTAAAAGCCTGTCAGTCTGTAACAATGGAATTATTTTACCACTTTACCACTTCCCTAGGCACCACTCTCCTTCATGTCAGAATTGATTTTTATATACATGACGGATCCAATACATCTCAAAAGTATAAGTATATTTGGCCTTCTAAAGATCAGGGTACTCTACAGAACAAAGGATTGTATAAGTAGCATTTTCTTAACAAATTTATCGTTTTTACAATGCATGTCATGTTTCCCCATCACTACCTTACCAAATGCTATAGAACCAACCAAAGAAAGTTTGCATTCAAAAACATGGAATGAGCTTTAGAACTAGTTACTGAATATTTGTTCACCTTTACAGATATCTAGATCCTGGCTTTCAATCAATTGGCTAAAAGCCTATGAGACAGGTACAAAAAAATGTACATCTTTGTTCACAATTTAATCCCATACACTTCCTCCCAAAATTTCAGGAAGCAAACCACTGAGAACATGTATTTAGCCCTTAACTTTCAGTCCTGCAGGATTTTCATATGAAAAATACTGCCAAAGCAAGTACCAAATCATTTGAGTAAATTTCTGAACTCTTTGTATTTAGTTCAAGTGAAGCAAGGTAATCAGATCTTCATGCCACCCATCATTATTTAGCACATTAAATACAATATTTGCAGGAGAACATGTAAAAAATATTTTTACAACTTTTTGGGGTGATTATACATACTTAACTGTTAATTGCACACCTTGCATGATAGTCATTTCCAGGCTAGAGATGTTTGGTGACTTTATTCCCAAAGCAATCCAATTTGTATCTCCCGTCTTTGATATTGTTTTTGTTTGCAGCACTTCTAATATGCTGGCCTCCGGCACTCATGCAATTTCTTAGCCTCTGCTCACCTTAGACACGTAAGAGCAAAAGCTCTCTGTTCTATGTCAGAGGCTCCTGAAGATGCCACTTTTTCCCAAGGGCATAGCACTACAACTTTTGCATTTACCCGCAGTGCTCAGCTGTGAGCCTAACAGACTACATCTACAGAGAGACAGTAGAAGTGAGCAAGGCACTGGCATAACAAAAACCATTAAAATTTGGCAGCACTAGGATGCTTTTACACCAGAACAAAGCATTCTGGCAATGTTTTCCAATGCCCTGGTAATGCTAGGGGCTTTTTCCTGTTAATCCTATACTTGTTTTGGTATCATTCACACTGACACATTAGCTGACACAATGTGAACCCTTGCAGTCTTCAAGTAAAGAGCAGCAAAGGAAGCTTGTCTGCTACAACACTGCAAGTAGACAAACCAGTCATCTAAAGCTTGTGTCATGTAATGCCCCTTTAATGCAGTCAAGCCAAATTCAAGTGACTTTAGATCCAAAAACCCCTCTAGAAGCTGATGACACTCTTCAGGAAGAATTCCTGGCAGACAACAGCAAAGCCCAACTCTACTGTTACCTCTGTTAGATGTAAACAACATACATTTCCTTCTGCGGTCACTGAAGCCTTTCACTGTAACTGACATACACAAAACAAAAGCTATTATTTGAAAACATCACTGCTACTCTCATGTATGAAAAGCAGTGCTTAAATATTATTTTTGATACAAAGTATAATGCATCAATCATAAATCGTGGGATACCACCATGCCATGCTTCCTTTTAATGAAATTTTTGCACTGCATTCATTTGAGTTTTCATCATGGAGTAGTAACTACAGTAGTAGTAACTACAATCTTTTAATAAAAATGATGGAATTTTAAAAGTGAAATTTAATATTGTCATGCATAGCATTGTAAATTTACAGAACTAGCTTGCTCAATTTCAATACTATTTCAATCAATAATTGGGTTACAAAACAATTATTTTTCTGATGTGAATCTAAGAGGATGTTAAATTTATACAGATATCTTTTTGCATATCTGCAGATACCTGGGCTTCTCATTACCCTGCCTAATGATTTCTCCGTTTTGAGATCCGCAGCCAGCAAAGCAGACCCGTGGAAAAAGGCATACCAACACCAAACTGACACTATCAGACTGAACCTAAATATCCTAAAGGGCAGCATTTGGTCCACAAGTGGTCTTCCCTGTAAGAAGACAAAGCCCATCTTGTCATCCTGTAAATTTTTGTGAGATACAAGTCTATTTTGTTTTACTTGACAGGTGTTGCGAACAAGGTAGGGAGGGGAAAGGGAGAATAAAACAGCCTATCTTTTAATTCACTGATGTGCTGAAAGGAGAGGGAAAAGATGAAAAAATTGTAGGAAGGGAGATAGAAGTAAAGTACAAACTAAACATGTATCACAGTGAACGCAGAGAACTATCTCTAGAGAAATTTTATTTTAGGTCATGGTCCGGTACATCCTGGGGAACATAGTCCAAACCGTGTATGAAGTTACTATCCAGAACAATGAAGTCAGACTACATGTGTACTTTTTGTCTACTTAAGCCTTGCTATGCTGTCAGACTGTTCATTTCTAAGCAATAATTAATCATAGCTTAGATGTACTTGATTCCACTGAGGCAGTACAGCCCTATACTCAGAACTGTATTTAAAGCACTAATACTAATGATATTAAAAGGTAAGTTTTGTCTCTAATCATAATTAGCAGAGGTTGTGCCTTATGTCACTAGGTACTGCTTCAAATCAGCTGCACAGCTAGGGAATGCAACAAAAGTCCTGACTTACAATAACTACTAAACAGTATTCCCAGCCAGAGTTTAGAGGACAGCTCAGACTGCAGTGAATATATAGTTTTGGACATCTATATGCAAACATTGTGAAATGCATCACTAGAAAAATTTCCATACATGCCTGTAAAAGCAGGCCACATTTTCCTCTTTTCATTTCAAAGTTAGAACAGTACTGATTTCAAGACCACCACCCCCCAAATATATTCTTGTGTACACAATATTTCATCTCAGATTTTACTTCAGTTTGGTCTATGCACATTTTAAATAAATTAAGATGAAATAAATCCATTTTATTGTATTACTTTGTGCTGCCTCTATGAAATAACGCTCATCTTGCTATTTTGTGAGGGATGTTGACATGCTTGAAAATGGTGCATGAAGTATAATCTTTGAGGATTGCACTGCTAGGAAAATACATCTAAGCCTATGTTTCAAGCTCCAAATGGCAACACTTTTGATTGAAATGCCTCTGAAACATCCATTCCAATACAGCTATGCTGTAAAATTCATGTATTTGATCACTAGTGTAGCTGTAACAAAACTAGTGACTAGTAGCTTTGTTTTCTAAACACCTGTTCATCTCTTGCAAGCATAAAATATTCCCATGAAATAAATTACATGCAATCCTTCAGTTTCAGAAAGGAATACCGTGAACATGCAGTAGGAAAAATCAGGTTACAAAGAAGGGTTTGTCACACTGATCACAAAACCAAAATGAAGCTTAATGTTTACTGATAGCAAAAACTCTTCTTCTGGAGGAATTTTGTTCATCACAGGTCTTGGTTAAGTCTAAGGCATAGTATTCCTAACAAAATGGTCATATTTATCCTCTTGTTTCTTGCCTGTATTCCAAGATCCAGGAAAACTCCCAGGTTGATTGAGTCCTAACAGGACAATGGAAAATTAATTATCCTAAACCAATAAAACCGCCTCTTGCAATATCAAAGACAAATGTTTAATGAAAAAAGTAAATGTGATCATTTGAGAATGTCAACATCAAAGTCTCATTGTCTAAAACCAAAGTTAACTAATATCCTTTTTATCTTTTCATGATCACAACAAAGCTTTACACAAATCCTCAAAATTTGAGGCAGAATGAACAAGATCTGTTATGATGATGAAATTAACATATTTTTGAATATGAATTTATAATAGTTCTCAGCTTCAACTTTAACAGCAAACTGGGAACTCCAGAAATCATAAGAGCAAAGAGAGGTAATAACAACACTTAGTGAAAAGGACAAGAATATATTTAACTGTCAACTTCCCAATTCACTCCAGATCTACCATATTTTGCACTATAGGAATAAAGTTACAGTTATTTGTATCAAATCTTATTAAATCTTTGTTCAGCATGCAGGTATACCAGGTCACAAGAGAAATGGCTGGGTCACCAAGAGCACATGAGTCTCAATTAGAAAGACTACCACTTCAAATAGAGTGGTCAGTGACATTTTTCTCTGCTTAATATAACAACATAAAGCTCATTCAGGTATATTAAGCCAATGCTTCTATGGTTTTCAAGTGAGGTTAAGTGAGAGGTACAGGCGAACACCCAACTGCTCAAATGTAAATTACAGTTCAACTCAAGTTGACATCATATTACATCCTGACCCAAGCCAAGAAAACATCAGTTTTACCACAAACTTCAACAAGGTCATAACTTCAACTCAATTAACCATACAGAGAATTATCAGGTATCTACATTAAGGAAAGATTTTTTTTCAATAGCACCTAGTTAGCTAAGAATTTTGATAGTTACATGTTGCTAGTCCATGGCATGTGTACTTGTAAATGTCTAAACTTAAGTCCCATCTCATGTTTCAAGATAACATCTTAAAAAAACAGTAGAACTTTGTAAACTAGTTTGACATTCCTCAGAATTTCACCGTAAACTCTGCTTATTGTATATAATGTGCGCTGGGAACAAAATGTATCATCTACAGTGATTTTATTTACTTCTTTACACTTATATAGCAAATTTGAACTCTTTTATTACACTGCAGCCTTGCAAAGTATATTATCATATTTCATTATCTAGCACATAGGCAAATGTGTCTTATGAACAATGCTCTATTATTGTAATGAATTCTGAACATCTAGTATAAAATTGCCAACATTATAAAATAATGTAAAAATAACTTCACAGTCAAATGTCTGCTACAAAGGAATGGAGTTTAACACTCACATTCTCATTCTAAAGTTTGTCAATGAGAATTTAATATGTTTCAATGACAAAGTGTACTTCCATTATCTCATTAGACTTTATTACACAGATAGTCAAAAAAATAGGGGAGTAACAATCCAGTGATGTAGATATGGTCCAATGAACTTTTATATTTGAAAGATGGATCCCAATAGTTATGAGTTTGAGAGCCACAGAATGACTATGTTTTACAGTCATGACTGTTGACTCTGCTCAATATTTCTTCTCGTTTACTTCAGCAAGAACCAGACTAGGTCTTTTCATTTTGTTTCCTCCCACCACCTACAGTCATCACCATTTACAACAATAAAAGCATTTTTCATAAACTCTCTATAGTATTCAAAAGCAGTAATTGATTATCATGGTCCTCGTATTGACTTGCAGGAAATAGATAAATGAAGAAATAAACCTGTAGAAAATAAGTTGATATTATGTACTCCTAAAATCAAGTGTGCTCAGCCTTTATTAGTTTGAGTGACATTTTGTATGTAGGCCACAGTTTCACAGGTAAGAGTTATATGTAACATGAGAAAAGGAAAAGCATGATGTGAACAGAACTAATGGGAGAAAGATACAATTATTTAAGTGCAACGGAGAAAAATATTCACCAGACATATCTGTACTGAACGAATTGTGGAATAATATTTCAGAACTACATTTTATGGAGAAAAAAGAAAGTATTTATTCTTGGATAATGAATTTCTTAGGAGGGACTATTTTATTAATAATGGATGTTCAGATGGAATCAAATACAGTATGTGGAAATAACACAGAATCATGTCTTGTCAAATGTGTTATTAATTTTGCACTACAAGTATTGATTTGACAGAACACCTTTTTTTTTTTTTTACCTGTTCATAGCCATTTAAGCGTAATGGATTTCTTTATTATCCAAATGTTATTCCTTTGTTTAAGCTTTTCATTTGAAAGCACTTTGATGCATTTATAACTAGTTATCAATTCTCTGGATCTTTATATGTGCATTATGTTCTAAGTTTACTCCTCCTCTTTTCAAGTCTATTAGCGTCAATTAGGCTTGCAAAGACATGCAAGTCTGACAGGCAAACTTTGATAAAATGCTTGGGCTGATCAACCAAAGACAATGCAACAGCATTTGTTTCCAATAAATGACTGCATTTAATAAACATTTCCTTGAATTTTACTTTTTTTTTTACCTTATTAGTGCATATAATTACTTTTATTAATGCCACAAAACTACTACCCATTGTGATGTATACATCACTTAAGTATCATTAGTAGTTTGCAAGCACTCATGAGTTAAAGAAATGGTTGGACTTAGGGATAAACTGTGCCTTTTAGAGCACAGATAAGTAACATTTCACTACACAGCAAAATAGCATAAAGTTCTTACTGCATAAGCACCCATATTAGGCAGTAGAAAATGGTTTGGGAGTATTTTGGGCTCAGACTATGCCCTGCAGTCACCTCTTGGCTCCCACTGTTCTTCCCAAATTAAAAGTAAAAAATTCTGACACAGCTTCTCCTATTTTTACTGTGGCTAAGTGATATCTTACCTCACAAATAAACCCATTAACTTCTTCAGTAGAAGCATGATGGAACATACTTGTTTCTTATTTTGGTTCTCCCTATTCACGGCTGTCAGCCCTCAGATGAACAATATCTTTTCACCTTTCATAAAAAAAAAAAAAAATACAACCATAAAATGAAAAATAAATATTTGTAAAAGTGTCAGAATCTGATCCTAAATTTATGAAGCACTCTGTGTAATCACTAACTAGGTAAGTAATAACTAGTGACTGCAGCTGCTATGCATGTGAAAGCATAACAAAGTAAATAGGAATTCTAGCTGTAAAATACTGCCTTTGAGAGATATGTACACATATGCATTCCAAAATAAAATGTATTTCTGAATAGGAAATTAGTCCTTCAGAAATTTCACATCCTTTATGTGAAAAAATGTAAAGTTGTTTTGAAACAACAAAAGTAGTAACCGAATCTAAAGATTTTGCAGGGTATTTTGAAATACCCCTTTTCCTTCCACCTTTATAACAACAGGAAAGGAAGCAAAATTCAGACACACCACTGTAAGCATTTGGCATCCCTACAGCTACAAATACAAAATACCCCAACAGCATTACTTGTAACAATTTGTTGGTTTGGAATATTCCCTAGTCTTTCAAAAATAGCATTTTGTATCTCAGTGTAATTTCCTGATATAAATGAACAAAACCACCCCCTTGTACAACTGCAATTATTTGAAATAAATAAGAGATAAGGAATTTTTAATATTCAGTGGGTAGTTTTCAGCAGTGTGCCAGTCAGAGAGTGGCATGTCACGTAAATACCTTTATTTGGCAGGATTTTAATTTTCTAAGCTGGAATATAACTTCTGGTCAATTCTTCATAAATAAAACTGAGAGATAAAAGCAGAAGAAAGAAGCTAAGTGGCAAGTCTTAAATATCAAACACTAAAACAAAGCATTTTTCCAGTTCCACAAAGAAGATATTTTTGGCAACAATCAGGTCTGTGAACACACTGCCCTAAACTGAAGTTTTAGGCACATTAAGATACAGGATTATAAAAACCATACATAGCATATCCAGCTGTTCTTTATTGATATTAACAAAGAAAGATTCCTAAGACTTGTTTGAGGTGACAAACAATTGACTGATTTAACCCCTACCACAACTTAAACTATAGTTTCTTTTCAATTCCCCATTCAAATTTTAGTCTTATTAAGCTTTACATTAAAATGTTAGTAGCACTGTGTTTACATTAATAGGCTACTATATTATTTTTCATAAACTGAAATTTGTCCTGAAATTGTAGAACTGTAAAACAGTTAAATATAGAGTGAGATCACACAGACAGAGCAGACTTTACCACTTTATTAAAATTGTGATTGTTCACATAAAGACTCAACCAGGTCACATATTAATAATTATCACTGACAATCTTTAACATCAGACTAAACCCACAAGTGAAGCAATATTACATCTCTCTCTCTCATTTATCTTTACTGCTTATGGCCCCTCTGTGGTCAGCATGTTGTGAGCTTCGTGGACATTTAATTATGAACACATCATAAATGTGGCTGACAAGGCAGAAGCTGGGTTCAGATGCTCTTGGGATGAAGGAAACATCATTGAAACCACTTAGACTTGCAGTACTTTCATTCTGTTACAATAAACAGTGTTCTGAGTTACCATATACACACTGAATATAAAGCTCCCTCCCTTCCTCATTACAGATTTTCATTTCATCAAACATTACCGTACAGCTTGGTGAAAATATGAGAACACAGTGTTCATGACCCTTTAGAAATAAACTCTTTACCTTTCACCACTCAAATTAGAATGGTGCAATATCAGTGTACTAAAGGCCAAATGCTGATTTTTTCCTACCAGTGTCTCACAGAATAGTGGGAAAAGAAACAGAAATGCAACACCTGGATAACAACACTATGAAGTATTTTGGCTGTGCTAGGTAATAGGTTGGATACCTCAGAGAGCTCAGGCAAAAGAAAGCAAGCATCCAACGGCACACATATTTTTTGCTTTGAGTACCAATATGTATTACTCCTGCTTATTGGTAAGATAGAGACGAATAACTGTGGTACATTACTATTGATCTTAGTGAAAGACAAAAAAAATACCTAATAACAACATATCCCACATCCCACCCTCCCCCAAGGAAGTTGCCTAAACCAAACAGCTCCCAGCTGCCACACATTTGAAAACAAATATCCGCCATTAAAATCATACAAACACTTTGTCTTGAAAACAACCACAGTAAGCAAGACCAAGGCATGTAGATTCGGTATAAACAGAGGGGAAATTTGGATGTCAGTACGGTACTGCCACACTGGCTTAGAACAAGTTCAAGAACAGAATCAGGACAATGCTCTTACAGAAACTTAGTTACAATACATTCTGATTCAAATTAGTTTCATATCCTTGCAGAAGCTGCTTTCTACCACCCTCTCCACACCAGCTTTGGTTCTGGATTTTGCCTTTCAGGACAATTAAAAACCCTGTAACAAATAATAGAGAGCATCTCGATTCTACACAGATTCTTGAAATATCACTGTTATAAAATACTCTGAATTCTTTTCATTTCTAAGCTTTACTAACAAGAACACTATTTTTATAAAGCAGTCTATATTGTCCGCAGAGCTGTCAAAAACAGCACTAAGATATTACCTCTGAGGTGATTTTTTTTTCAGTGAAATAATATTCATAATGCTAAGAATTAATGTTTGAACAAAGAGTAAATCTTGAAAGCTACCCTGATGCTTAAATGCCTAGGTAAGAGCAAATGTGCATGCAAAGAACTAGCCAGTGTCATGTTTCAAAGGAACTGTCCTCTGTAGTGCTGAGGTACATATTTCTGTACCTCCCCAACAGAGCAGAAATAGAAAAGACAAAGCATATAATAAAGCCAAGCACAATGAAAGAGCTCTGAAGAGAGAGCTGAAAAGTAGCTATCATGTTGGCAGATAAATTCTACACACAATTATTCATTCCTAGCCTCTTGACATGTAGATTAATGAGTTTGATAACCCAGGCTTCTAAGAAGTAGATTCAACTCTGTTTCACTAGCTTTCTTCTCCTCTTCTAACTACAAACAACGCTTTGGTCTATTGGGGGGGGGGGGGGAACCAACCTCACAAAAAACCCAAATCGATACATTTTCACTGATCATCAACGTTTTTGCAAAAAAACTCCTATGCCAAAAATATGATATCTGCTGCGGGACATGGCTCTTTATTGGCCCTGTCAAGAATTCACAGGGGCTCATGTGATCACTGGAAGGAAGAGTTTTTGCTTCAGCAGCTTGTGCTTCCATGCCAAGTTCAAAGTCATATAGGAGCCAAAGGGGGGAGGGTGGAAACCCACACCACAACAGCTATTCTTGTAGTTTTAATGACCCTATACTCACTGCAATGTGTTCTGTACATAAAATTCTCTATTTCCTCCCTGAGGCCAAATGACCTTTTGTCGACACTTTGGTTAATGTTCACTGATCAAAGTGGATTTTAAAGCAAGTGCTGTATCAGATTCCAGCTATGACGACTTATACAAGAGTTTGTGTCTGCCTTTAACCAGTACCCATAGTGATGCACACTCGGGACTGGGGGAGAGGGGTGGAAGGAAAAATATGGTTAATGATTTACAGATTTATTCTTTGGTAAGGCAAGTCTTGCAGAGTGGAAATGTTACATTCTTGATTGGTGAGCAGCTTTGAGTCCTTCTGTTAGTCTCAAACGCTATGAGCTCAAATTCTCTCGAGTAACAAGGGTCATATGCAGCTGCTTAGGATTTATCAGGAGGTTTTAAGGGATGGGGACTAGGAGGGGAAAGTTGGAGGGGGGGTGTTTGCTTGAGGTTACCCCCTTTTCCTGGTTAACCATAAGATGAAAAGTAGTCATTGGCTGTTAAGAATACAAAAACACAGAGAAGTCCTGTATTGCAAAATTACTAAGATGTTACTTAGATAATCACAATTTCAGAACCCTGTCTAGTGTAATTATATTTTCCCTGTTATATGAAACTGGAAAAGAAATCAAGATTACAGCAGGCACTCGATGTATGCTAACAAGCTCATTCAGAGGGAAGGAGAAAGTTACAACAACCCCTAAACAAAAGGCGGGCTATATCGGACTAGCAATGCCAAAACAGCCATGGCATTCCATAGCATTCTAGTGCAGTTTATTTGCTCATTCAAGGAGCAGTATCTTTCACAGCCTTTCACTACTGCAGAGTTTCCTACTGCAAACACCATAACAGATCTTGGTTTCTTTATTTTTCTCTTTGCATGACTCTCTAATGATGTGAGCAAGCAATCAATGTGTTTGAGTCATTTTGTGCCAATCACCACACAATATTATTTTACCTACACCTGACAGTAGGTGAGATTATTGGATTTAGGTGTTATTATTTCTACCTTATATTTTATTTTTTTTTTATTCAGGAAGAACTAAGCTGCAGTTGCAAAATTTTGGTTTAAGGAAAACTTTTTTTTTTGGGATATTGTTTAAACCTGATTACTTAAACTAAATTTATTTGCCCTGGATTTTTTTGGTTGGTTTGTTTGGTTGTGATTTTGGTGTGTTTTGGTTTTGGTTTGGGTTTGGAATTTTTTCTTAAAATACCTTACTGTATGATGCAGTACCTGGCAGTCACAGGGGTGAACGACATGCTCCAGTAATGTCTTGCATTTTTATCAACAAGCTTTATGATTCTGTAGCATGAGGCACACCCTCTCACACATCGCAACTGTAAATCTGCTGCATGAAAGGTTATTTAGAGACACAAATTACTGTTATGCACAATCTCCTTTGTAATCAAATATATCTTCAGTTTAGTGTTCACTTTAGAGAGGTCTCATTCCTTTGATGCTCTTAAAGCCAACCTACTGAAACAAGTTCTGGAAAGAAAGCATTATTCTTCAAAGTAAATCATAAGGAGGGAAGGTTTTTTTCCTGAAAGATCTTAGAAATAGCTCATGCTGCTGCTTCCAACTATTAATTCTCAGAGATAGTCACATGAAGTGAACCCTGTATGTACTTAATATATTGAGCAATTGTCATGCAGACCTATCTTCCCCACTACAACAGCTAAGGACCCACCATGCATCCAGAGAAGCTAATCTCCAAGCATCTAATCTTCAAGGACAGACATTTCTGCAGGTTGAAGAACCAAGGATGACAAAATATGAGGGTATTTATTATGATGATTGTTCACAGAAATCAGTTATTTCTGCACCTCCCTGAATACTGAATCTAAGCAGTTTAGATTTAACACAATTATTTAAGTTACAAATTTGGGAGGGGAGCAGGGGTTTTTACATGCAAGTTAGGTTTTGTAAAGATCTGCACAGTTCCCCTCATTTGCCACTCCTGACATCTCTTTTGAGTCACTCAACAGGTCTTATGACTCCATCTTCCACCATCACATTGGCATGTTCTCCTCAGACAGAGCCCCCAAGCACATCCAGCAGTGTGCTACCAATGCTGATATACAGCACACTGTATACCAACATGCTACAGCCACCATGCTATAAACCAGTTATTTAATAGCATAAGGTAAGTATCTCAAACTAATACTACAGCCATAGGTATTCCAGACAAAGGAAGATACATAAAACAGCAGCTTTACTATAACTAAAATGTCAACAGCACTGAAATTACCAAAATCAACACAGCCTGTGCAAAATGGTCAGTCACGTTGCACTTATATCTATAGTCTTCAGACAGAAGATCAAGTATACACAGTCTACAAGATAAATCTTGCTTTAGTAATCTAGAAGTCATTAGAAATCATTAAGGATTTCAGTGGAGATTACAGAGGAAACAACTGCATTGGTGAAGATACACACAAGGTTAACTGGGCATTACATTACAACAGCTTCGTGGTTTTGTTGGGATTAAGCTCTCAGTGTCAATAAAAGGTACACAGAAAAATCTCATTTTATCAGAACAGTGCTGCGAATGACTGGAACCATATTGATGGGCATAAAAGATGCTCAATGACTGCAGAAGCAAACAAAACTTCTAAATTATCTGGACCAAAACACAAGTTAGGTCAAGAATCGCTAGTAATTTATAAATCAGTGGTCAGGTTATTATACGCATATCTTTTAATCCAGTCAAAGAAAAGAGACTGTATTAGTCTCACCTTAAGAGCTTAGCTTTTTGTGTATGAAGACTTGTGCTTGTATTTCAAAAACATCTGGGCTTCAAGACCTGGTAAACCCTCTTTGTGCAGTAGCTGTTACATTAATAGAGACTGAGATCTCAACAAAAGAAATTTTTGCAGCCAAATTGATATGCAGGTGCACATCTGAGCACATTTATCTCTAATTATCTGTTCTTGGGCACAAAAAAAAAGCAGAGCAGAAAATATGCAGGTATTTATTTTATTTTATTCTTGCTCTGAACTCTGTTTAGTGTGTGAAAAAATGAAGATTGAGTTGTCAGAGAAAGAACTGAGTCTCAAGACCACTACAATTATGCCCCAAAGTGACTTGCCCATGTTAACTTTAAAACTTACGTTTTTGGAAAGGCAGGAAAGGAACAGAAGTGCCTCTTACAGGACTACTAGAAGCACTAAGATTGGCTGCCAAAGAGCATCAACATAACTTAAAGTACTTCACCAGAGCCACCCAACTTTTTTGGCAGACTTGCGGGTTTTCTACACCCCTTCCAGGGATAAAATGTAGTATTTTGGGTATGTGCACATGGTAACAGATGGTATAATGCCAACTGTTTTAGTGGAAAATATTGCATAAACTTTTACATACCTCAGTACACTGAAGCTGTATGTTAGAACTCCTGGAAGGAGAAATGTATAGAATCGACCCTTTAAGGGAGATAATGTAAACTGGTTGCTGTTTAGGACCTGCATCTCTTGGATGAGATAATTATGCATTGTTATTACAGATGCTGGGAGTTTTTTTCTAAGAAAGATTTGTTCTGAAGCTTTTGCTGAAAAATTTCACCTTTTGCCACCTTACAGTACGTTGAGCACCAGGGACTGCCAGAGTAGGAATCTTTCCACTATATTAATTTCAGAGATGTGCATGTTATGTCTAAATTACTTACTGCCATAGAGCAGAGATCCGTGAGTTAGCTTTAACAAAGGGCACAGCGCATATTAGCTGCTACAGAGCTCCGTGGTATCTCAGCTAGATTTCTTTTGGAATCTGAAATCTCTATATTGCTCTGCCTAATGCAGCATAGACACATACCAGTATAGCAGGCCAGGAGCAGAAGCAAAATCCTTACTACATAACATATTCCAACCTACTAACCACTGTAACATCCTGCCTTTTATTAAGTCCTTTGGATGAAAGATACTGTAGCAGTGTATAACTCCTGCTTTCTTATTTAAAAAGAATAAATCTTACAGAGACACAAATAAGTGCCACTTCTTACAGCAGCCTTTCCTCAAGCAAACAAGGCTCCTTGCAAGGGAAACCCAACGACTAAGCAGCAGATTGAATGCCTGGATACTTTCATAATAAGATGGATTCAAGCAACACATTCATGTACAGCAACAGAGATCCAAGGAATCTGGTCATTTAACAGCCACACAACAGACAAGGTTATTGTAAGTTAATGTAAAAGTCTAATCAATTTTAAATAAAAGATACGGCCACACTTCAAAGAGCAGCCTATCCAGTTTCAATGAAATGTTCTAAGGTTTGAAAAACTGTATCAATACAGAAGAAATAACATATTTTACTTAAAGTACTAAGCCTGATGATTCAGGAGCAAATGCTACCTCTCCACCCTTCCCCAACCCTCCACTCACACACACCAGATTCACAGGATTAATATGAGACTGGCTTGAGGGTTTTAGCAGTAACTGCTGCAAAACAAGTTTTGATTGGTTGATTCAGAAATTGGGATTCTGGGCAGTGTTTTATAAAAGGATAATGTATCTTTAAGCCTAGGTGCCCTTCAGGGAAATGTATTGGATAAATGTCTTCTGAAAAGCCTGTAAATATTCCATCGCCTCACTGTCATTACTACCATGAAATGATAATGAAGCATGAAAGAAATATAATTCCATATTCAGATGACAGCATTAGCCTTCATAAGCAAACTGAAATATTTATTAGTAAAATGTTCGGTATCTACGCCTGTAATCTAAAAAAAGGACAAAAATGTTTTATAATAAAAAAGAGATTGAATGCAGAGGTAAAATCTGGTTGGCTGATTTTATTGCTTATTATTAAATCCAGGCAAAACAATTATTTTTTTCTTTTCATTAGTAAGGCACCCAAATTAAAACTATGCCCTCAGGCTGTGAGGTTTACAGTAGTGATTAAAAACAAGAAATTGTGATGCATGGGGTTTTTGACAATGGTATAATCAAATTCATTCATATTGTTCAATCTTTCACTGACAAATATTTTTACAGTGAAATACACCAAACAAAGAAGCACATACAAGTACTATCAATACAGAGAAATTAGGAAGACTTGTTATTATTGCAGTACAGAAGAGATACAATGTTTCTATAATCTTGAATACAAACATTACAGTGCAGTTAATTAGGGTAATTATTGCCTAAATTGTGCTTAATTGTTTTATACTGAAAAAGATTTCTGAAAGAAGCCTTTTGGATTTCTGCAAAGCGGAGAAGAGACTATTATGCAGTCTAAGTATTCAGATGTGATTTCACAAGTTTGATTGTATTTCCTATAAGTCAGAAAATACATCCTGAAGCAGGCTGGGACAGAGATAAACACGAGCCACATGCCTTGACCTCTGAATCACCTTATTGAAAAAGAGGTGTAAAATAGTCATTTAGTACACTAGCATCAGACAGCATTCACACACTCCAAGCACATTCATTAAAAAAAAGAAAAAAAAAATAAAAAAGGCCTTTGAAGTGAATGAAAAATTAGTAATTCAAGTGACCACGATCAATTCTGAAACACTGCACAAAATTAATTACAGTTTTGCATCAGAAGCAAGAATGTAGATTTCAGACAGTCTATGTCATTTATCTCGCACTGCACAATATACGAGACGATTAAAAAGCCAAATCTGTTCCCACCCCCCAAGTCTAAGGCCTATCAGAGGCTGTGAAGTACAAATGATTAACTCCAAATTATTCAAGGGATTGTACAGAAGCTTCAACTTGAATGAAATTTGCAGCAAGTCACGGGAGCTATGGAGGGACAGATTTGTTGCTTTTTATCAAAATCTAGTCTGACTATCGCTGACAGAATCCAGATAAATTGCATAGTAATCTGGCAGTGGCTGTGGAAAGCTTGCTCTGCAAAATCCAAATCTCTAATTTCTATCTGTTTTTAATTGCTTGACTTAAATTTGCATTTTTATACAATTGGCTTAAAGGATTTATTCAGTTCTTTAGGCTACTCTAATAAAATTGGGTCCCATTTTGCATGGTATCTCAGAAACCTACTTACATTAAATAAGCATGCTGTATTACAAAAATATTTACTGCAGTAGAAAAGATTCCTTTTCTGTCATGTTCAGAATTAGGTAAAGAATACATGTATCAAGAAGCTCATTTTAAACTCCCCCATGAAAACATACCTCAGGACGAAAAGGATGGCATAACAAAGAAAAGTGGGGGAAAAAAAGCATTCACTCAAACCCTGGATAAACTGGTAGGGGGAAAATATACATATGTGGACCAAGGGTAGGTACATATTTAAATACAATTCAGAAGCCACCAAAAATACAATGTGCTGTTAACCAAGCATCTTGAAAACAGCCACCCATGCAGCTTTCCAGAATCTGGATATTAAAGCAAGAGCTTCCATTTTTGTTATTACCAGGCTCCCATGTCATTAACAGGAGTGCTGGCATCAACTGGCTGTTATCATAGAATCATAGAACAGTTAGGGTTGGAAAGGACCTTAAGATCATCTACTTCCAACCCCCAACCCCATGGGCAGCGACACCTCACACTAAACCATGCCACCCAAGGCTTTGTCCAACCTGGCCTTCAACACCACCAGGGATAGAGCATTCACGACTTCCCTGGGCAGCCCATTCCAGTGCCTCACCACCCTTACAGTAAAGAATTTCTTCTTCATATTCAATCTAAACTTCCCCTGTTTAAGTTTGAACCTGTCACAACCTTGTCCTATCACTACAGTCCCTCGTGAAGAGTCCCTCCCCAGCATCCCTATAGGCTCCTTCAGATATTGGAAGATTGCTATGAGGTCTCCATGCAGCCTTCTCTTCTCCAGGCTGAACAGCCCCAATTTTCTCATCCTATAAACAAGTTAATATCACCCTCCTACATTATAGCTTACCTTACCCCAACCATAAATATTACAGAATACCACCATCTGAGCAGCACGGCTGGATTATATCCTTCAGCCACTGTTCAAGTGAGAGTCAGAAACCAAGTTTAAGTTTGACAATTGTTTGGAAACAAGCATTTCTGCAGGATAACCAAGGCAAAACTACTAAGTCTCTTGAAACATTACACTTCTAATCACTTACTCAGCTTCATTTATCCATTCTGGAACTGAATAATGCAATAGATAAGGAGATCTATTTCAAACACACAACTTTCTACTCAAGCTTTGCCAGAAGTGCTGCTCTATTTAAAAGATTTGGTTGTCAAAGGATACGCAAAGGCCATGAGCACCTTTGGTTTAATTTGAGTATCCTTAATAATCTACAGTTTCCTTTTCCTTCCATGTGAGTGTGAACAAAACAGCACCAAATAATTCCTATGTCACAACAAAAAACATGATCTGACCTCAACCATAAACAGGATTTGACCCTACATGCTATTCGCAGTGCTTAACAGGAACATAAATTAGAACTTGAGAAGTTCTGAATTTACTAGTTTATAAAGTAAATTATAATTTAGTTATGTTCCAGCCTGGAGAGTAGCTGCTCCATTACTTTGCTAATGGATAAGATGTCTAGTATCCATACTTACAAAGAAAATCCACAAAAGAAATAAAGGCAGTCAACTGGGAAGAAAAGACTTACTAGATAACATGAAATTCTTGAGGTAACTAGCTATCAAACTTGGCAATTCTAATTCTGGTTATTGTGTAGATAAATCTATAAAGATATACAAGAAGAGAGAGTTATCCAAACAGTACTTTTCCTCTCTTCAAATCAGTGATGTTCTTCTAGGATGTATAGGCAAAAAGATTTCCAGTAGCAAGAAACCAAACCCTCTGCACTGAAGAACCACTCTGCATAGATAGCCAGAAATAAGGACAGAAAGCAGGAATGATGCCACTTTCAAGGTTCAGTACTCACAGCAGACCTCAGGTGAGAAACCAGAGAAACCCATCTGTAATTGTTCTAATGAAACACCCACAAGCAATACAAGGATAATCAATAGTTCTACTGCAAAATCCAGACTATATTTTATTACTCTTGCTAATGTCCTGCAAAACTGCATGAGGAGAACAATGTAGTTTCTTCTTAGAAAGTCAAACAAAATGCTAGGAGCCACTGCTTAAATGGCAAATTTAGGACAGAATGAAAGAATTCAATATCAAATTGACATGCAGCCAAAAGCCAATGTAACACAATGTACAGCAATTTCTTGTAGCTAGCAAAATAGAAAATAAATGCCTATAACCTGTTCTAATCCAGCCATGTCACACCTTTATTTTACTAGAAATATTTACACTCACTCTCATTAATTGTTACTAAGCTAACCTTTCCTGAATACATGAAGTATTCTATATGTGAAATGAGAAAAAACACATCTTAATATATTATGGAAGGAAAAAAAAAGGCTGACAGACCTTCTATAACTCCAAACTGCTTATACTATATTTTTGCATCAAATACTCAAGGAGAAAGCAATCCATTGTTCTGCATTTCCTCTATCATCAGAAATAACACAATACATGCAGCCAAGCATGTTTGAATTTTTAAAACACGTGTACAATTACCAAAATTCAGAATGCACCTTACATACTATTCAAGCGTCATCATGTCTCCTGATAATTTTGCTATTACTTTTTCGGTACTCTTTCCCTCTATTACCATGTTTTCATAAGGTAATTCTTATAAATCCTCTGTAAGATTACAGATAAAAATTCCATTTAACTGTTGAGTGCATCTTATACGAGCTCCATAATGATACGTAATTTTCTAGCAACAAATTTCATATTCACCTTTGGATGTTAGAATGAAGGAAGACCTCCAAGGTTTTAGCAAGAGTCTTCATAAAAAATACATTTGTATTTATCCTTCTTCTTTCAGAGATTTTGAATTTTACATTTCTCTAAGAATTAATATCTGATTTCATTTCCAGCTGAGGTTAGTTATTCTAAAGTATCCTTCCCTTTTCATATTTCTCATCTTTGATTCCTTTGAATGGCTAAACTGTCAAATATTAGAAGCAAAGAGATCTGTTTGGTGAAGCAGAATTCCCTAAAGCTGATTCCTGCCAATGTGAGTCAGTGTCCATTCTACTTCATCCATTTTTGCCAGCTAAACAATGCTGCTATAATCTGTGTCAGTTTTATAGGATTTAATTCAACTGCAACATCAAACCAGCGTTCCTATCTCACAGTGGATTAGTTTTAAAATAAACAAATAAATACTTCCCCCCTTCAGCCACTCTTTGGCTGCTTCTCTCCACTGAATACATTCCACAAATGGTGTGTACCAACAGTCTTCCAAGCAGATTGCTCTAAAGGATCAACTGATGCTGCATTATATCTTTATACTCAGCAAAAATTGACCTAGCAAGAATTGTGCTGTCGTAGGCCCAAACTTGCAAAAACAATACATGCCTTCAGCCCACAGGATTCCACCTCTACCGCAGTCCTGTGCTTTGCCCCCTCCCAACACATTAAAGCATACAAAGCTACAAAGCAGGAAAAAGGGATAAAGCAGCTTATATTTGGAACACCTCTCACAGTAGCCCCACTGATTTCACTGGCATTATTCATATGGAAAACAAATCACTTGCATAATTAAAAATATATACTTTTTTATTTAAAAAAATTGCAATTATTTTGATGTACTAATTAGAAAACCTCAATTAAAAGTCTGCAAGGCCTTACATATTTTAAAAGTAATTGTCTACTTACAGCTTATAAATTTGTTTACTGAATAAATATATTATAGCAAAATTGAGGTTTGATTGAGGCAGAGCCATCCAGTATTAGCAAATATAAATACTGTAAGTTGCTGGTGTAAAATTTTATAGCAAAACATAGAAATGTTGAAGTAGAGGGGGGCTCACAAAAATATTTAAACAGCACACACATCATCAAAAATATTTAATCTTGCCTTCTATCATTGCAATGACTGTTAATCCAGGCCATAATTTGAGAAAAAGCAGTCTTAAGGTTAACTGCAGCCTTTAATTTTTTCCTTTTGGAGACTTTTTCCGGTACACTTCTGTTACTGCTGAAAACTCAATGTCTAAATCATAAAACGTTTGGTGCTTTTACCAGCATTTTTAAGGAACTTTGTCCCAGATATGCTGAACAAGATTTTTCAAATTCCTAAAGCAAGTTGACAGATAGTCAATTTGACCAAATTTTTTTGTTGCACTCAACAGCTTATTCAATTCATACATAGTACAGTCAAACATACGAGTGTGAGCTACTCCATACAGAAAAAAGACCTTCAGGTATACCCATATTTAGGTTTCCACAAGTGTGGTGAAAACAATATCAACGCCCACTGATATAGATGATATATATATATAAACAAAAAACTATTACCATAATAAGCACCAAAAGACTAAATGCCACAAGTAATATCCACCAAAGGAGAAGGAAGAGTACAACAAGTGCCTGACAAAAAGTGGTGATATCTTGAAGGTCTGAGATGATGCATATACTTAACTTAGGGATCATGCTATCCTGATGAATAAATGCTTTGTGTAACCCAATACTGCCTGGCAGAGTATTCCCCGAGTATAGAGAGTATATACTTTTTCTCTAAATGTGATTTTTTTTCCTCCCTTGAGTGATCAGCTGAAGTTCAGGCAGCCTTGTTTCTCTTAGAAGCACAATCTAATGACAGAGTTACTCTGCTGCTCTTATATTTATTTACAAGGAACACAGAAGTCTTTATTCTTTGTTCCAAGCTCCTTTCTACTTGTTGCATAGCTCAGAAATGCTTTTTAAGCATCTCTCAGTCAAATTCTGTCCCACCCTTTGGCTTTTTTGTCCCCATGGTTCTATTGTTTCCTTGAATGTCAGCAACTCTCCCACAACCCTCCACAACACACAAAGCTGGAGTGACAGCATTACACCCAAATTGTGTAATATTGTAGCACTGTGTCCCTCCCAAATCCCCAAGGTCTCAGAGACATCTCCCCCTGAGATGAAGGCTGCTGTTAATTCAGTTGCATGGTTTAAGAAGAAATGTGCTGTTTCTTACAATAAAGTATCTGCCTAGCATAGAATGTATCCCACTAATCAAGCAAACTGTAAAAATGTGGCACCTTTAACATTCTTTCTATGCCAAAATTCAAGTAACAGAAATCTGTCTGAATCCTGCAACAATACCTTAAGGGGTCACAGAAATTTTGCAGAAACCTTAACAAGTATGGAAGTCCAGATCTACACCAAATACAAGAAGAAACTGCTCTCAGAATGTACTGTAATTAAATGTTTGATGTAAGCATTTATTGTTTTTAAAGTGGCAGAGAAAATAAACGTGCATTAAATATGTCATGATAAAGAATGGACCGTGTCATTTAATATTTTAGCACACTTTTTCATGAAACTATTGCTTTATTATTTATAACAGATTTTTTTCAAGGCATAACCCTGTACTTTGATTTCTTTATAATAATCCCACCTGTAAATCACCAGTTTAATCCCAAGAAATTACCTAAATACTTTGGAATAGGAAAACCCACATGGAGATGATGCTGAGGTGACCCGAATTAATTTGTCCTTGAGAATATGCCAGGGACAGTGGAAATACACTGAAGAAATAATGTAGACAAGCAAGTAAAAGAAAACAAAAGGGGTGAAAAAAATAAAACATGAAGAGCAGCGTCTATGGGAAGAGAGATAGAGCACAAAAAAACCCATAATCCTATAAATAGATGGTACAGAATTTGCCCCACGAAAGCAATTCTTTCTTAGATTTCTTTTGAGTTTGATTTAATATCTGGCCTTCCTCAAAGAAAACATTTCAGGAAGAATTTGTAGACTTTTTTTTCCTGGACATTCTTTCTGAATGCACTCCCTCTAAATTCTTGTTTCTATGACTGATGCTGGAGAGTAGGGCACTGTTTAGCAATAAAAGTTCAATTTAGCTGCAGCAAATAGACAGTTTTGTTTGTTTTTTTTAAAATCACAGTTTGGTGCTAAACATTTAAGCAATAGCAAAGGAAGAAAAGGGGTGGTGCTTTCCCATAGGGTAAGAGGCCAGAGGTGGTGCACCCTCATAGAAGACATCTCAATTGTATTACCAATCATTCTGGGCATGTTTCTTATTTGAAAATGATCGTTCTCTGTCCCCAGATATACAAAAGAAGAGTCTGCTCTTTAGCAAATCTTAACTCTACAATTCAGAACTACCAAGCCATAACATGAAGTATAAATCAAAACTATTTTTTCCTCAACTATGTGAACTACTGCATTTACTACTGGCCATCCACATAAGATATTCTGCATTTTGTATTCTGAAGTGCCTTTCTAGTGACCTCCAAGAAGGGGGGGTTTCACAGCAGCAACCCAATTCAAAAGCGATGAAAGCCTGAATAAGCCACTGAAGGCAACAAGCAGAAGTTATAGCTCTATCTCTGAGAAGACAAACACTGCTTGTCAATGCCATTTAAGTACTCAATATCACCCATGGAACCCACAGAAGCCCTGGCTTGCAAACTGATTTGTGTCACTAAGTGCACGTCTACACAGCACAGTAAAGCTAGGAAGAGCTACAAAGCCAGAAGACCTAATAATGGCTACAGAAATATTGTATCTGAATTAGTATAAAACTCTACCCATAGCAATCAGATCAGCTGAGATGTAAAACAAACCTCAGTAACACGAGTTCATGATGAACGTAACATTGCTTCTGATACTCAGGGTGTCATATTCAATGGTAACACAGGTACAGTATAGGGCACTGCAGGTGTTGTATCAATAGAAAATAATAATCAGTTAAAAAAAAAAAGATACAACCTTTACCAGTTTCTAATTACTCCAAGTTTAGGTAATCTGAGTTTCAGCTGGCTTCTAAGGACATGCTTTCTCCTGCTAGTTTTTTTCCAGGTCATCTTAGTATGACAATGCATCACAAAAAAGTTCCAAAGGAGACTGTAAATGATTTCAAAAGCAAGTAACTCCTGCCTTTTCTTCCTCTCCTGCCCATCTGCCTCTTCCTCCAGCTGCTTTCTCCCTCTTCCTCACCCTGCTTCGCAGAACAAGCTTTTAATCAAATCAACTTATAATGAGAAATGTGAAAATATACTAAAAGGTTCTGGGACCATTCATATAAAACAATCCTTTTGAGATCACACCATGGTCTATTTAGAAGTGTTGTGCTTTACTAACGCAAAGTTATGACAGTAAGTTTCAGTTGATTATTATATCCTATTGAAAAATAAGGATTCCGTGAGCTGCTTAGCGATCAAACTTAGAGCCTGGCCTAACAGGCTCAGGAGTTTTTTTTTGTTTGTTTGTTTTTGCTTTGTTTTGTTTTGTTTTTATTTTGTTTTGGTTTGTTTTGTTTCTCTTTTGGTTTTTTGTTTGGGGGGTATTTGGGGGGGTTTTTTGTTCGGTTTTTGCTTGTTTGTTTGTTTAAAGAAAAAACAAACCAAGAGTTCTAGGGAATCTGTCTTCATTGCACCAACTTAAAGAAGAATCTGAAATCCTCTTACTCTGTAACTGGAAACTTCCTATAAGTTAACGATACATTATTCTAGAGCATAAGGCAAAAGCAAACATTGTCCTAATTGGCAAGAAGGAGAAATCTTCCTAGGAATTTGAGATTAAAAGCATATGTTGCATAGAGTATCTGACATCTTCAGAAATTACATATGCAGTGCACACCTCTGCATTCCATTTTTGTGTATCTCTGTGGTATAATACTGAGTATAGGGAAATGCTTTATAAAAACGAAAATGCAATTGTCTGACCAATAAAAGGTATTCCTGTATGTAATCCCAGTAATAGATTTTTAAACCCTTACCACTGCTGCAATATTATGTATTCATAGTTATTATCTTGTCCACTTCCAAATCCTTAAAGGTTAGATTGTTTAAAGATTTGTTAGCTGTAAAATACTAAAAAACCCAAAGTATTAAACTAAAGC